>PISX010007056.1:0-78297 GCA_004024625.1 Mellivora capensis
AAGAAGAAGAAGAAGAAGAAGAAGAAGAAGAGGAGGAGGAGGAAGGAGGAGGAGGAGGAGAAGAAGAAGAAAAAGAAGAAGAAGAGGAGGAGGAGGAGGAGGGAGAGGAGGAGGAGAAGGAGGAGGAGGAGAAGGAGGAGGAAGAAAAGGGAGGTATATTTTTCTAAGTTCTTCAACAAAATGGGAATGGAAGCCAATACAATTAAATTCCTTTAAAATGCACTTAGAAAAAAACAAACAAACAAACACTAGAACAAATCAATAAAACCAGGAGCTGGTTTGTTGAAAAAATTGATAAAACTGATGAAGCCCTAGCCAGAATTATCAAAAGGTAAAGAGAAAGAACCCAAATAAATAAAATCAGAAATGAGAAGAGAAATAACAACCAACACCATAAAAATACAAATGATCATAAGAGAATATTGTGAAAAATTATATGCCAACAAATTGGATAAGCTAGAAAAATGTATAAATTCTTAGAAGTATATAACCTATGAAAACTGAAACAGGAAGAAATAGAAAACTAGAGTAGACCAAAAATCAGCAAAATTTTAATTGGTTATCAAAAACTCCCAATAAACAAAAGTGCAAGGCCTGATGACTTCATAGGTGAATTCTACCAAACATTTAAAAAATTGTTAATAGGTATGTTTCCCCAAATATCCCCACCCCAAAATAAATAATAAAGTAGAAAAGGAAGAGAAACTTTCAAATTCACTTATGAGAGTAGCATTACTCAGATACCAAAACCAGATAAATATTCCCCTAAAATCCCTGAAGAACATGGATGCAAAAATTCTAAATGAGGGCACTTGTGTGGTTTAGTTGGTTCACTCTTGGTTTTGGCTCATGCCACGATCTCAGGTTTGTGGGATTGAGCTCTGCATCAGGGTTTGTGCTCAGCAGGGAGTCTGCTTGAGATTCTCTCTCTCCCTCTCCCTCTCCCTCTGCCTCTCCCCCCACTTATGTTCTTTCTCCCATTCTCAGGTAAATACTTATTTAAAAATTCTCAGTAAGGGACATCTGAGTGGCTCGGTCTTTTAAACACCTACCTTCAGCTCAGGTGATGATCCCAGAGTCCTAGGATCAAGCCCCCCATTAGGCTCCCTGCTCAGTGGGGAGTCTGCTTCTACCTCTCCCTCTATCCTTTCCCTGTTTGTGTGCTCTCTCTCTCTCTCAAAAAAAAAAGTTTTAAAAATTCTCAATAAAATGCTAGTTTATTGAGTCCAGTAATGTATTTAAAAATTGTTCACCAGGATGTCTGGGTGGCTCAGTCAGTGAAGCATCTGCCTTTGGCTCATGTCATGATCCTGGGGTTTTGAGATCAAGTCCCATATTGGGGTCCTTCCTCAGCAGTGAGCCAGCTTTACCCTCTGCCTGACACTCCTCTTGCTTGTGCTCTTTCTCCAACAAATAAATAAATAAACCTTTAAAAATATGTCTTTCACAATGATCATGTGGGATTTATTCCTGAGTTGCAAGACTGGTTCAGTATTCACAAATCAATCAACATGATACACCAAACCACTAAAAGAAAGGATAAAAAAATAAAAATTAAAAAAGAAAAGAAAAGATGAGGCCATATGGCCATTTCAGTAGATGCATTAAAAAATTTGATAAAACACAGAACCAAATCATGATGAAAATCTTCAACAAATTAGGTTTAGAGGTAACATAAATCAACATCATAAAGGCAGCATATGAAATTCATGGCTAATATTCTGAATGGGGAAAAGCTGAGATCTTTTCATCTGCAGTCAGGAACAAGACAAGAATATCCACTCTCACTGTTGTTATTTAACATAGCATTGGAGGTCCTAGCTTCACCAATCAAACAACCAAAAGAAATAAAAGTACCCAAATCAGGAAGGAAGAAGCAAAACTTTCACTGTTTACAGATGACATGATATTCTTTATGGAAAACATGAAAGACTCTAGCAAAAAACTACTAGAAGTGATAAACAAATTCAGTTAAGTAGCAGTATACAAAATAAATGCAACAGAAATCTGTTGCACTTCTATACACCAATAATGAAACAGCAGAAAGAAATTAAGAAAACAATCATATTTACAATCATAACCAAAATCAACCTAACAGAATAAATGAAAGACCTGTACTCTGAAAACTATAGAACATAGATGAAAGGAATTGAAGATGACACAAAGAAATTAAACACATTCTATGCTCATGGATTGAAAGAACAAATATTGTTAGAATATTAACTCTACCCAAAACAATCTATGCTTTTAAAGCAATTCCTATCAAAATCCACCAGCATTTTTCAGAGATCTAGAAGAAACAATCCTAAAATTTGTGTGGAACCAGAAAATACCCCAAATAACCAAAGCAATCTTTAAAAAGAAGAGCAAAATTGGAGGAATCACAATTCTGGACTTCAAGTTATATTGCAAAGCTGTAGTGATCAAATCAGTATGGTACTGGCACACAAGTAGACACATAGATCAATGGAACAAAATAGAAAACCCAGAAATGAATCCACAATTAAATGGCCAATTTAATTGCCATTCCTTACTAAACAGGAAGGAGTATCTATTGGGAAAAAGAGTCTCTTCAAAGGTGTTTGGAAAACCAGACAGCAATATGCAAAAGAATGAAAGTGGACTACTTTCTTATAACAAGCTAAAAAATGAATTAAAAATAGATGAAAGACCTAATTATGAGAACTGAAGCCAAAAAAATCCAGTCAGTAACCTCTTTGACATCAGCCATAGCAAGATTTTTCTAGATATGGCTCTTGAGGCAAGGAAAATAAAAGGAAAAATAAATATTTAGACTTCATCAAAATAAAAAGCTTCTGGACAGCAAAAGAAACAACAAAACTAAAGGCAACTTACAGAATGGGAGAAGATATTTGCAAATGATGTGTCTGGTAAAGGATTAGTATTCAAAATATACAAATAATTTATAAAACTCAACATCCAAAGAATGAATATTCTAATTAATAATTCAAAAAATATAGAAATGGGGACGCCTGGGTGGCTCAGTTGGTTGGATGACTGCCTTCGGCTCAGGTCATGATTCCGGAGACCCGGGATTGAGTCCCACATCAGGCTCCCAGCTCCATGGGGAGTCTTCTTCTCCCTCTGACCTTCTCCTCGCTCATGCTCTCTCACTGCCTCTCTCTCAAATAAATAAATAAAATCTTTAAAAAAATATATAGAAATGTTTCCAAAGAGGACATATGAAAAGGTGCTCAAATCATTGACCATCAGGGAAATACAAATCAAAACTACAATGAGATATCACCTCACAACTGACAGAATGGCTGAAAGCAACAACACAAGAAACAACAGGTGTTGGCAAGGATGTGGAAAAAGCAGAACAATCTTGCACCATTTGGGGGAATGCATAGTGGTGCAGCCAATCTGGAAAACTGTATAGAGGTTCCTCAAAAGGTTAAACAAGCAAACAAATAAAAAACTATGATCCAGCAATTGCACTGCCAGGTATTTACCCAAAGTATTAAAAAATTCTAATTCAAAGGGATACATGCACTCCTATGTTTATAGTTGCATTACCTACTATAGCCAAATTATGGAAACAGCCCAAATGTCCATTGACTGAAGAATGAATAAAGAAGATGTGGTGTAAATAATCTATAGAATATTACACGGCCATAAAAAGAATGAAATCTTAGCATTTGCAAAGACATAGATGGAACTAGAAAGTATGCTAAGTGTGACAAGTCAGTAAGAGACAATATATGATTTCACTCACATGTGTAATTTAAGAAACAGAACATTCTGAGCAATAAAAATAAAATTAAAATAAATGAAATGCACTAAAAAAGATAAACAATCATTATTTTACAAAATATGGGCTGTTAGATGTGTAAAAGAACATACTGATGTGCAGAAATTGAAGGAAATAATGAACTGAATTAGCACACCATGAGGACAACAGAAGTTTATAATTATATCCATTAGATATTAAATTTAAATTTCTTATTTGACACATGTGAAAGTCCTCTTTATGTTGAGAAATAATTATATCCTACAACCTATCAAAATATTCTCAATAGTGGAAAAAATCCATCTCTCTTAACATTAGCATATATTCATTTCCACATTCTAGTAGCAAAAAATAAAACTGATGTTTTTTATAGAATCATTAATTTCTGAAATGAATAATTTTATTCAAAAAATTTTATAGTCTCTAAGATGATTAGTGAATTTTCTGACATATCAAAGTGAAATTATTATCAGAGAGAAAGGAATGGTGGAGGGAAAGTGAGAAGAGAGACTGATTTTAAGGAATTGGATGACATGATGGATTAGTAAACCCAAAATCTATAGGATGGGCAAGAGCTTAGAGATACACTCAAGGAGAAAAACGCTTTACTGGTAGAATTCTTGGGGGGATCAATCATCTTCTAGGGTAGGTCATTCAGTCCTCTTTCTTGGCGAGGTCTACCTTTTTCCTCTTAAGGCCTTCAGCTGGTTGGATGAGGTCTATTCACAATATTTAAGAGGATAATTTGCTTTACTCAAAATCTATTGATTTAAATGTCAATCTTTTATAAAGATTTCTTCACAGCAACACTAGACAAGTGTTTCACCAAATACCTGGGTACTGTGGCTTAGCCAAGCTGACACATAAAATTAACTATTTCAGTAGAAATAGAAGGAAGGTATTTCATGTGGATAGGTCATAGCAAAAAATATGGAGGGATGCCTGGGTGGCTCAGTTGGTTAAGCAGCTGCCTTTGGCTCAGGTCATGATCCCAGTGTCCTGGGATCTAGTCCCACACCAGGCTCCTTGCTCAGCGGGGAGCCTGCTTCTCCCTCTGCCTCTGCCTGCCACTCTGTCTGCCTGTGCTTACTCGCTCTCTCTCCCTCTCTCTGACAAATAAATAAATTAAAAAAATATGGAAAGGACAATGTATAAAAAGTTCATTCTGAGGAAACTTTGTTCCGGAAAAAGAAACAAAGTATGTTTCACTGCATCATAGTGGACTGTGCTATTCATCAGATAAACTGTTTAAAATCATAACTTTTCTACTTGCTAAATATATGACTTATGAAAAAAAATAATATTTATAAACCTCTGTTTTCCAGATATTTAAATTGGCATGGCAATTCTTTGTATTCTGACTTGTGGGCTCACTGAACCCAAGGAAGTATTAGTGGCTTTTATAACTCAGTGCCTGAAAATTTGCAGACAACATCCTTTATCCAGTCCTCTATTTGGAAGTTTCACCTCACTTAATGGGATAAATATGCACTTGTCATTGAAATATAATATTAAAGGAGGCTAGAAGGATGTAGCTTTAACCAAGGTTAGATGATGAAGGTATTTCTATGAGCGAGGTAGGTGGATTCTCAAAGATTACTGTGCTATGCATCAGATGAATAACTCCTGATACGTTTTCCAGACAATTACCAGCAAGTCTTTATGTTAAATATGCTCGATGGTGAAAAAAGCAGAGAGAACACTTTTGATCCTTCCAATAACAGCAGTGCTATATTGAGTATAGAGGAGCAACATTTGGCAGCAGTACTGTCTAACAGAAGGACTAAAGGTGATGATGGAAACATCAGGAACTAAATACTACAACCATGTCCCATTTTTCCAGGTATTATTTAAACCCTAAGGGCCTTTCTATTTCAAGGTGATGCTAATAGTGTGGTCTGTGGACCAAATTTGAGTAGCAAATTACTAAATTCTCATTTGTCTTTTGGAAAAATCTTTTAATATCTAGATATCTTCTACTCAAGTTCTCTAACTTTTATCATTGTTTCTTGAAAAAAAATTAAAAATGGTCTTATTAGCTGTACTTTTAAGTGTTCTGATTCTGATGAAGCTCACTACAATACTATGTAGATATTTATCATTTATTCACTTATTGCATATTGATTAAATAATTAAATATTAGTTATTAATCTGTTATGATGTGCCAGGCAGTATTTTAAGCACTGAAGATAGAGTGAGGACAGGGAGAAGGAGTAACATCCTTTCATTATTATTATTATTATTATTATTATTATTATTTTCTGTAGAGGGATAGAAACAACATAGCATGAGGGGAGGGAGAGGGAAAAAGAGATAAAATCTTAAGCAGACCCAATGCCCAGCATGGAGCCCAAGGCAGAGCTAAATCTTACAATTCTGAGATTATGACCTGAGGTGAAATCAAGTCGGATGCTGAACCAACTAAGACACCCAGGTGTCCCTAGAGTAACATCTTTTGATTAAGGCATTAAAAAGATAACTTTTCAACAAGTACATAAAAAGATGCTCAAGTCTTGAGTCATTAGGAGAATTCAAATCAAAACAACAATAAGATATCATTTCACATTCACTAGAATGACTAGAATCAAAAATTTAGATAAAAAGTTTTGGTGAGAATGTAGAGAAGTCAGAAATTTCATACACTGCTTGAAAACAAATGGGTGCAAGTGTTTTGGAAGATGTTGTGATAGTTTCTCAAATGATAAACAGTCAAATGATTACCATATGATCTGATAAATATTTTCAGTCTTTGGCATATACACAAGATAAATGAAAACGTATGTCCACACAGAAACTTATACGTAAATATTCATAACAACATTATTCATAATAGTCAAAAGGTAAAGGTAACCCAAATGTCTCTTAATGGACAAATGTATAAATACACACAATTTATCTATACAACAGAATATTATTCAGCCATAAAAAGAATGAAATACTGATACATAGCATGAATGAATCTAAGGTCAGTATACTAAGTAAAGGAAACCCATTTCAAAGGACAATGTACTACATTATTCAATTCCCATCAACATCCAGATCAGGGAACTCTACAGACAGAAAGTAGATTAGAGGTTGCTTAGTGTTGGGTCAGGGATGGTGGAATATAGGAGTTATCACTGAAGAGCATACATTTTCTTTCTGAGATAATGGATATTTTCTAATATTGACTGTGATGTGGTTTCAACTGTCTGTGAGTATACTAAAAAGCACTAAGTTGAACACTTTAAATAGGTGAATGATATGAAAATCATATTTCAGTAAAATATCTTTTTTTTTTTAGGTGGCTATTCCTATTTGGTGCATTGATTAGTGGGGGGAAATCATGGAAACTGAGAGGGTACATATAATATAATTTCAGCAGTCCAGTGAGATACAAAAAAAACACTGACCACTGGGGCACCAGGGTGGTTCAGTTGGTTAAGCATCTAGTTGGTTAAACATCTGCTTTAGGCTCAGGTCATGATCCCAAGGTTCTGGAATTGAGCCCTACATTGGACTCTCCATTCAGCAGGGAACCTGCTTCTCTCTCTCTCTATCCCTACTACTCTGCCTGCTTTTATCTCTCTCTCTGTCTGTCAAATAAATACATAAAATCCTTTAAAAATGACTATGGTGGTAACAGTGGGAATAGAAAAAAAGTGAACTAATTCCAGATTTATTTTGGAGAAATAGCTGGCAAAACTTACTAAAGAATTTGTTATTGATAATGAAAGAGAGAGGGAGGGAGAGATCAAGGTTGACTGACACATTTTTAGCCTCAGCAACTGAATAATAAGGACGTGGTTATTGAGAAGAGATTTTCTAGGAATGAAGGCAAGGTGAGACAGTGCTGGGCTAGATATTCTATGGGGGAAACCTAGTTTACTATTTAATAATAACTAAGCAGATCAGTATGTGAATCTAAAGCTCAAATAAGATTAAGGCTGGGATATAAATGTCATTTATTTATTGGTTATTCATATTAGTATTTTGTTTTCTTCACATCAGTGGAACACCAAAGAAAACTAGATGCATTCCTGCCTTTAAGGAATTTACAGTGAAGCATACATTATTCTCTTTAAACCAAAAAATTAAATAAAAGTGTGAATACAATAAGTGCAATGAAGTAAAACATTTGATATTTAGTAATACTTTATTTAAATTTAGAAAAATACTTTATTTAAACTGAGCTTGGTTAAGGGACTTTAAAATCTAGCACTAGGGATCTTCTCAGTATATAAAGAACCTAAATGTTTTCAAACTCTATGTTTATTCTCTGGAGCTATTAGCAGGAATGATTGTAAAGATTGTAAAGAAGATCTGTCTTACAACTGCACACATCACACAGAGATGGAAAATAATTAACAATACTTAGATATGCTTCTATAACTACAAATCCACCCCTCTCCACCACCTATGTTCTCACTCTCTCTCTCCCTCAAATAAATAAATAAAATCTTTTAAAAAATTACCTTCCATTGATTACTCTGAAATAAGGAGATTCTCACCTTTCATTTATTTTATAATGCCTAAGAATGCATTATATCAGGGCACCAGAGTTCTCAACATAATAGACTAAACCAAATCCACGTTTTTTAATTTCCATTTTATTTTATTTTATTTCTTTTCAGAAATTCCAGCATTCATTGTTTATGCACCACATCCAGTGCTCCATGCAATTGTGCCCTCCATAATACCCACCACCAGGCTCATCCAGTTCCCTACCCCTCTCCCCTCCCAAACCCTCAGTTTGTTTCTCAGAATCCACAGTCTCTCATGGTTTGTCTCCCCCTCCCATTTTCCCCAGCTCATTTCTCCTCTCCATTTCTCAATGGAGATGTCTTGATGATCAAATAATCTATGAGTTGACATCAGATTTTCAGGGAACTTCTTAAATTATATGGGAACAAATTTTCCACTGTCCCTTGGTTATATAAACAAACAGCATTAAAATGCTGGTGATATTCAAATAATTCTGCTGAATTATAATATGAATCAGAAAACCAAGACAATGCTTGATCCTCTTTTCTCTACTTATATAATTATAATTACAGCCATCTTTAAGAATACCAGTTTATGAGAAAAAATACATTAGGACTTTAGATTGCATATTCCTTTTCTTCAGCTAAACAATTAGGGACATCTCTAAGTTGGTTCATTCAAGCAGGACCAATTCTTTAAGTGAATTTCCTGCAGTTGCTATTTCTTTGCCCCTTGGCTGAAACAGCCTTTGCCAGTGGCATAAGCACTTTGTTGCAGTCAATGAAGTTGATAAATGAAGCACCATTATATAAGCAGCAATTATTAATAAAACTGCTCCTAATGGTGGTCTGACTGCTTGTACCATACAAGCTCATATAGTGACACAGAGGAAGAAATAAAAGACTTATTCATCATTGTTTTTTATTGATCAGCACAGCAGTCTCACTTGTGGACAAATAAGACAGCTAAATTTGTAGTTAAATGTCTTGGTCAAAACTTTACTATCTCTCTAATATATCCAATAGATTGTACTTTACTGTGTCTGTATGAGACAATGATAGCACATGATTTGTTGCAAACAATTCTTTGATTCATTTTATTTATTTATTTATTTTACCAGTAAAGGAAAATGATTTATATAGTTCAGGCATAACTTCCGGATTTAATAACTAAACCCCACCTATCATTAAAACTATATATTCAATCACCTGGTGTATATTATTTTACAAGGTCCTTTGACTTATAGATCAGCATTGAGAGGTAATTCTTAATTTTAGTAGTAAATTGTTATTTTATCCCCTGATAATTTCTGTGGGTGTGTCCGGCTTCAAAACACCTCATTTATAAGATCATAAAAATAGTTTCTTCTACA
The DNA here is from genome assembly GCA_004024625.1 of Mellivora capensis. Lineage (NCBI taxonomy): Eukaryota > Metazoa > Chordata > Mammalia > Carnivora > Mustelidae > Mellivora > Mellivora capensis. The sequence continues at coordinate 9,591 of PISX010007056.1, forward strand.
ATATTCTATGAATTTTTTTAACTTTCAAATTTGGACTTGTTTTCCAAACTGCTGTAAATTGTTTTATGAGCAGAAAATGCCAATTTCTTAAATATCCCATGTGTACTTGAAATTATAATATCCTCAGCAGTTGCTAAGTATAGAGTTCTATGTAGGTAAATTCAGCCAAGTTTGTTACTTGGGTTGTTTAGAACATTTACTTATTGTTGTCTATTTATCTTATTAGCTAATGAGAAGTATATTAAATTTTCTTACTGATTTTAAGTTTATTTCTTCCGCATAACTGTAAATGTTTTCATTATATAATTTGATGTTATTTTGAGAGGACATTAAAGATTTTGATATATTTTTTATCGATTGATCCAATTATTGCTATTAAATATCCCTACTTTTATGTAGTACTACTTCTTGGTTGAAAACCTGCTTTATCTGACAACTAGTCTTGTTTTCATTAATGCTTGCAGAGTTTCTATCATTTCACTTTCAAATAATCTTTGTTTTACATATTTAAATTTTCTTGAAAATCAGTGTATGGTCAGCTTTTGTTTTATTATCCTGTCAGGTAGTCTTTGCAATTTGTTTGGATTATTTTTCCTCTTTCTTTAATGGGATTAGTGATTTACCTATGTCTTAATCTACCACTTTACTATTTGTTTTTTAGTGTTCTTTCTTTTCCTCCTTTTTTCTATTAATGATTTTTAAAAATTATTTAATTCACTCTCATTTAGCTTACTGGCTATATCATAGAGAATACAACAGGCATTCTTGACTTATTAGAATATACTAAAAATTACTTTTAGCTCTTGTTGATAATATCATGGACTTCAGACACTTTATTTCAATTATGCTACTACCTTTGTGCTATTATTGCCATGAATCTCAGTATATATAACAAAATATATCTTAGTAATATTGTATTACAGTCAACATGTATATTTGTTTATCAAACATTAATATTAGAAGATTTTGATGAATTCCAAGTGGTTGTTTCATTTTATAATCCTACGAGTAATGTAGGAGAATTCAAATTGTTCCATATTTTTGCTTACTATTGGGTTTATCAAGTTTTAAAAAGTATGCATGTATCCATGCATCAAAATGAAAATGAAGTCTCATGATATCTTATATTGTTTTTAGTGGCTATTCAAATATCTCCTTATGTAAAGTGTCATTTCTTGCCTATTGCTCATTCTGTAAATTGGGTTATGGGCATTTTATTCTTGATTGATCCGTGTTCCTTAAATACTAAGGAAATTTGTCTCTTGTCATATATATAATATATATATTTATATGTACATGTACAGAGAGTGATGATACAGTATATATATACACATATATATATATACTGTATCATCACTCTCTGTACATGTATACACATACATATATATATTTAATTTATTTGTTTGTTTTAGAGAGTGAGAGTATGGATGGGGGGCAAGTAGAGGCAGAGGAAGAGAGAAAGAATCTTAAATAGGCTCCATGCCCAGCAGGGAATCCAATGAGGGACTTAATCTCACAACTTTGAGATCATGACCTGAACCAAAATCAAGAGTTAGATTGAACCATCCAGGCATCCCTATATTTTGATTATAAAATTCATTTTCCTATAGTTTTTGATAGTATGTAAGCATAAAATTAAACTTCATTTGCTGATACTTTATTCATCAAATTTTTAAATTGAATTAATTCTTTTTTTTAAAAGATTTTATTTATTTATTTGACAGAGAGAGATAACAGTAGACAGAGAGGCAGGCAGAGAGAGAGAGAGGGAAGCAGGCTCCCCACTGAGTAGAGAGCCCGATGCAGGACTCGATCCCAGGACCCTGAGATCATGACCTGAGCCGAAGGCAGCAGCTTAACCCACTGAGCCACCCAGGCACCCTAAATTGAATTAATTCTATTCATTACTTGCAGATTTTTATTTCTTAAAGAACAAATTTATTTCAGTATAGTTGATATACAAAGCTCTCCATTTTTAATGTGTACAGTGGGATGAGTTTATTTATTCATTTATTTATTTATTTTTATTGTGTTATGTTAGTCACTATACATCATTAGTTTTTGATGTAGTGTTCCAAGATTCATTCTCTATGTATAACACGAGTTCTTCATGCAATATATGCCCTCCTTAATACCCACTACCAAGTTCACCCATCTCCCACTCCCCTCCCCTCTAAAACCCTCAATTTGTTTCTCAAAGTCCACAGTCTCTCATGGTTCAACTCCCCCTCTGATTCCCCCCTTTCACTTTTCCTTTCCTTCTCCTAATGTCCTCAATGTTATTCCTTATGTTCCACAAGTAAGTGAAACCATATGACAATTGACTTTCTCTGCTTGACTTATTTCATTCAGCATAATCTCCAGTCCCATCCATGTTGGTGCAAAAGTTGGGTATTCATGCTTTCTGATGGCTGAGTAATATTCCATTGTATATATGGACAACATCTTCTTTATCCATTCAGCTGTTGAAGGGCATCTCAGCTTTTTCCACAGTTTTGCGATTGTGGACATTGCTGCTATGAACATTGGGGTACAGATGACCCTTCTTTTCACTATATCTGTATCTCTGGGGTAAATACCCAGTGGTGTAATTGCAGTGTCATAGGGTAGTTCTATTTTTTTAGATTTTTTGAGGAATGTCCACACTGTTTTCCAAGGTGACTGCACCAAATTGCATTCCCACCAACAGAGTAGGAGGGTTCCCCTTTTTTCACATACTCTCCAACATTTGTTGTTTCTTGCCTTGCTAATTTTGGCCATTCTAACTGGTGTAAGCTGGTATCTCAATGTGGTTTTGATTTGAATCTCCCTGATGGCTTACAATGATAAACATTTTTTCATGTGCCTGTAGCCATCATTATGTCTTCTTTGGAGAAGTGTCTGTTCATATCTTCTGCCCATTTTTTGACGTGATTCTCTGTTTTCTGTGTGTTGAGTTTGAGGAGTTCTTTAGAGATCTTGGATATCAGCCCTTTGTCTATAGTGTCATTTGCGAATATCTTCTCCCATTCTGTGGGTTGCCTCTTTGTTTTATTGGCTGTTTCCTTTGCTGTGCAGAAGATTTTGATCTTGATGAAGTCCCAAAAGTTCATTTTTGCTTTTGTTTCCTTTGCCTTTGGAGACATACCTTGAAAGAAGTTGCTGTGGCCGATGTCAAAGAGGTTACTGCCTATGAGATCTTTAATACATTTTGAGTTTATATTTGTGTAGGTATAAGAGAATGGTTGAGTTTCATTCTTCTATACATAGCTGTCTAATTTTCCCAGCACCACTTAATGAAAGGATTTTTTCCACTGTATATTTTTTCCTGATTTGTTGAAAATTATCTGACCATAGAGTTTAGGGTCCATATCTGGGTTCTCTACTCTGTTCCATTGTTCTCTGTGTCTTTTTTATGCCAGTGCCATGCTGTCTTGGTGATCAAAGCTTTGCAATATAGCTTGAAATCAAGCAACATGATGCCCAGCTTTGTTTTCTTTTTCAACATTTCCATGGAGATTCCAGGTCTTTTCTGGTTCCATACAAATTTTAGGATTGTTTGTTTCAGCACCTTGAAAAATGCCAATGGTATTTTGATCAGGATGGCATTGAAAGTATAGATCATTCTAGGCAGCATAGAGATTTTAACAATGCTTATTCATCTTGTTGTGTCTTCTTCAATTTTTTTTTTTTTCATGAGTGTTCTATAGTTCCTTGAGTATAGATTCTTTACCTCTGGTTAGGTTTATTCCAAGGTATCTTACGATTTTTGGTAGTATTGTAAATGGAATTGATTTTTTAATTTTCCTTTCTACAGTTTACTTTTAGTGTATAAGAGAGCAAATGGTTTCTGTGGATTAATTTTGTATCCTGTCACATTGCTACATTGCTTCATGAGTTCTAGTAATTTTGGGTTGGAGTCTTTTGGGTTTTCCACATAAAGTATCATGTCATCTGTGAAGAGAGAGAATTTGACTTCTACTTTGCCAATTTCAACACCTTTTATTTCTTTTTGTTTTCTGATTGCTGTTCCTAGGACTTCTAGTACTATGTTTTGTTTTTTTGTTTTGTTTTGTTTTGTTTTGTTTTGTTTTTTAATTTTTTTTAAATTTTTTTTAAGATTTTATTTATTTATTTGACAGAGATCACAAGTACACAGAGAGGCAGGCAGAGAGAGAGGTTGGGGGAGGCAGGCTCCCTGCCGTGCAGGGAGCCCGATGTGGGGTTCAATCCCAGGACCCTGGGATCATGACCTGAGCTGAAGGCAGAGGCTTAACCCACTGAGCCACCCAGGTGCCCCTTCTAGTACTATGTTTATCAATAGTGGTAAGATTGGGCATCCTTGTCATGTTCCTGAGCTCAATGGGAAGACTCTCAGCTTTTCCCCATTGATAATGATATTCTCTGTGGGTTTTTCATGGATGGATTTCATGAAGTTGAGGAATGTTCCTTCAATCAGGAATGGATGCTGTATTTTGTCAAATGCTTTTTCTGCATTAACTGAGAGGACCATGTGGTTCTTCTCTCTTCTATATTGGTTTCTTCTATCACATTGATTGATTTGTGGATGTTGAACTACCCTTGCATCCCAGGGACAAATCCCATCTGGTCATGGTGGATAATCTTCTTAATGTACTGTTGGATCCTATTAGCTAGGATCTTGTTGAGAATCTTGGTACCCATATTCATCAGGGATATTGGTCTGAAATTCTCCTTTCTTTTTTTTTTTTTTTAAGATTTTATTTATTTATTTGTCAGAGAGAGAGAGAGAGAGAGAGTGAGCACAGGCAGACAGAGTGGCAGGCAGAGGCAGAGGGAGAAGCAGGCTCCCTACCGAGCAAGGAGCCCAATGTGGGACTCGATCCCAGGACGCTGGGATCATGACCTGAGCCAAAGGCAGCCACTTAACAAACTGAGCCACCCAGGGGTCCCGGAAATTCTCCTTTCTGATGAGGTCTTTGTCTGGTTTTGGGATCAAGGTAATGCTGGCCTCATAGCAAGAGTCTGGAATTTTTCCTTCTGTTTCTATTTTTTGAAACAGCTTCAGGAGAATAAGTATTATTTCTCGTTTAAATGTTTGGTAGAATTCCCCAGGGAATCCATCAGGTCCTGTACTCTCATTTGGGGGGAAGTTTTTGACCACTGCTTTAATCTCGTTATTAGTATTGGTCTATTCAGGTTGTCAGTTTCTTCCTGTTTCACTCTTGGAAGTTTTTATATTTCCAGGAATGCATCTAATTTCTTCTAGGTTGCTTAACTTGTTCACATATAGCTGTTGATAATAATTTATGATAACTGTTCCTATTTTTCTTTGTGTTAGCCGTGATCTCTCCCCTTTCATTGATAATTTTATTAATTTAGGTCCTTTATCTTGTCTTTTGGATTAATCTGGCCAGTGGTTTACTGATCTTATTAATTCTTTCAAAGAAAAAAAAATTCTTTCAAAGAACCAGGTTCTAGTTTTTTTGACATGTTCTATTGTGTCTCTGGTTTCTAACTCATTGATCTCTCCTCTAATCTTAATTATTTCCCTTCTTGTGCATGAGTTAGGCTTAATTTGTTGTTGATTCTCCGGAATTCTTTAGGTTCTTTACACCTAAAGAACACCTTGTTCTTTAAGGTGTAAAGAGTTTGTGTATTTGGGATTTTCTTTTTTTAAGTGAGGCTTGGATGGCTATGTATTTCCCCCTTAGGACCACTTCTTCCTTTTCCCATAGGATATGGACCAATGCGTCTTCATTCTCATTGGTTTCCATGAATTAAGTTCTTCTTTGATTTCTTGTTTGATCCATCTTAAGCAGGATGGTCTTTAACTTCCAAGTGTTTGAATTCCTTCCAAACTTTTTCTTGTAGTTGAGATCCAGCTTCAAAGCACTGTGGTCTGAGAATATGAAAGGAATAATCTCAGTCTTTTGGTTTTAGTTGAGACCTGATTTGGGACCCAGTATGTGGTCTATTCTGGAGAAAGTTCCATTTGCAGTTGATTAGAATGAGTATTCTGTTGTTTTAGAATGGAATGCTCTGTATGTATCTATGAGGTCCATCTGGTCCAATGTATCTTTCAAAGCTCTTGTTTCTTTATCGATTTTTCTGCTTAGATTATCTGTCTATTACTGAGAGTGGCATGTTAAGATCCCCTACACTTAATGTATTCTCACCAATATATCTCTTCATTTTAACAGTTGGCTTATGTAGTTGGCTGTTCCCATGTTGGGGGCACAAATATTTATAATTGTTAGCCCTTCTTGATGGATAGAACCTTTAAGAATGATATAGTATCTTTCTGTATCTCTCATTAAAGTCTTTATCTTAAAATATAGCTTTTCTAATTTGAGAATTGCTACCCCAGCTTCCTTTTGAAGTCTGCTGGCATGAAAGATGGTTCTTCATCCCTTCACTTTCAGTTTGGATGTATCTTTATTTTTCTTAAGATTTTATTTATTCATTTGACAGAGAAAGACATAGTGAGAGAGGTAACACAAGCAGGGAGAGTGAGAAAGGGAGAACCAGGCCTCCTGATGAACAAGGAAGCCAAAACGGGGCTTGATCCCAGGACCCTGGGACCACAACCTGAGCCAAAGGCAGATGCCTAATGACTGAGCCACCCAGGAATCCCTGGATGTATGTTTATGTTCAAAATATGTCTCTTGTAGACAGCATATGGATGGGTCCTATCTTTTTATCCAATCTGCAACCCTGTGCCATTTTCTGGGTGCATTTAGGCCATTCCCATTGAGAGTGATTATTTAAAAATATGTTTTTATTGTCATCATGTTGCCTGTGAGGACCTTGTTTCTATAGATTGTCTCTGTAAATTTCTGTTCTATATCACTCTTGGGGTCTTTCTTCTTTTATAGAACCCCACTTACTATTTCTTGTAGGGCCGGCTTGGTGGTCACATATTGTCTTAATCTTTGCTGGCCTTAGAAGTTCTTTATCTCTCCATCCATTCTGAATGTCGGCCTTGCCAGATAAAGTATTCTTGGTTCTCATTTAATGCCCTTAATGTGTCTTGCCAACCTTTTCTGGCTTGCCAGGTTTCTGTGGACAGGTCTGACATTATTCTGATGTTCCTCTTCATACCCAAGAAATCTCTTCCTTAGCTCTCCTTAAGATATTTTATCTGCTTTTATGATTCACAAATTTCACAATCACATTCTGGTAGGTGTCTCTGCCCTCTTGAATCTTGGGGGGGGGTTCCCTCTCTGCCTCTAGGACAGGAACACTTGTTCCATTCCCCAGATTAGAGAAATTCTCAGCTAGGATGTGCTCAACTATATCTTCTAGTTCTCTCTCTCTCTCTCCAATCCCTCAGGGATCCCAATAATTCTGACACTGGAACATTTCATGGCATCATTTATTTATATAATTCTATTTTCATGGCTTTTAAGCTGTTTTTTTTTTTTTCTAGGCTTCCTCCTAATCCTTCTTTTCAATCAGTTTGTCTTCTAGATCCTAATTCAATCTTCTGCCTCATTAACCCTAGCTGTTAGAGTATTTAGTTTAGACTGGATCTCCTTGATAGCATTTTTAAGTTCTTCCAGATCAGCTCTCATTTCTGCCTTAGAGATTCTATGTTAACACTAATGGTTTTCCTCCATCCTAGCCATTGTCTACATAACTGTTACCCTGAATTCTATTTCTGATATATTGCTTATGTCTATATCCAATAGTTCTGTGACAGAGGTCACAGTCTCTGATTTTTTTCCTCTATTGGGGTCTCCTCCTCCTAGTCATTCTGGTGAAAGGAGGTGAGGGAATGTATAGCTGAAAATATCAACCATGATCCAGGCAAGGTGCACCCTGGAAAGTTTCAAAACAATTGGAAGTCACCATGAAAAGGAAAGAAAAAAGAAAAAGAAGAAAGAAAAACAACCAAAATGAGCCCCATGAGTAAGATTTATAAAGTATAAAAACAAAAAAGCACAGAAAGACCTACAAAAGAAAAAAGAAAGTAAGTAAGAAAGAAAATCTCAGCCAAAATGAACCTCAAGGATAAGATTTATAAAGTACAAAAACAAAACAAAAAGATAGACCAACAAAATAAAACAAAACAAAACAAAACACACAAAAAATATATAAAGGAGGAGGTGATGAAAGGTGTTTATAAACCCTCAATGTGGACAAAGAAGGGTATTTCAGTTCTTCCTGGGTGTATCTTGTTCTCTTTTTAAGAGGACTTAACTTTCCAGAGATACAGGGAAATTAAAAGTGGTATATATAGAGAAATAGTATTGAATAGGAAAAAAATGACTATAATGAAGTTTATATCTATGTATGTATAAAAGAAATAGAAAAAGAAAAAATGTGTATGTATGAAAAATTTCAAGTTAATAAGTTACTATGGAATATGTTGTATTAAACATCCAGTTGAAATGGTAAGTAGGTAAAAAAAAAAGTACATAAAAGAACAAGAATCATGAGAATAAATTAAAAAAAGAGATAGAGAGAGAAGTTGTATCTAAGAAATATACAGGCTGTGAGGCAATACTGGGAGCTTAGTATATTGTTTTCCCTTAGTGTTGGGGTTTTACAGTTTTATGGGAACCCTGTGGTTGTTGCTCTCTTGTTCTTTCAGCTGGTCTTCTGGGGGAGGGGCTTGCTGCATTTTTTTTTTTCAGTCAATACTGCTTGGGCAGAGTTGCCCTGTCCCATATCTAGGGGCTGGACTCTGAGGGGGCATTTTTTTACTTTGGTTTTCTGGAGGTTGTTGTTCTCTGGTGGCTTTTCACAGTTTTTTGGAGGGCCAGAACAAAGTAAACTGACCACACACAGACCTCTACTTAAGAGAGAAGCCACAGTCTGCTCCTCTCCAAATGGTCCAAAATATAGACTCCCCATCTGCAAATTCCATTGAGCACCACAGCCTCCTACAGGTGGTGTAGGCAAGCCTGTTCCCAGCAGCTGCCATTCCTACCTGGGACTGCCAACTCAAGCCCAAGGTGGGTGCCCTCAACTGAAGCAGCTCTGGAGGCAGCAGGGGCAGCTGTGGTAGCCACAGAAGCTGCCAGCTGCAGGAACTGCTGACCCAAGCCCACATGGGAAGGCAAACGCTGTAGTCATCCTGCCCCTGTGGCTATTTCGTCCCAGCAATTGTCCCTTAAGTCCCTTTGTTGTGTTTGAGAGCTGTTATCAGTTCCTTCCAATCTCACAGCTACCGTCTCCAAGCTATTGCTTGTCCCTAGGTGAAGGTCAATTTTGCACTGGGATATTACCTTCCATTGGCTCCCTCCTCCTTCTGTTTATCCTCTGATATCTGTGCACTCCCAACTCCTCTGTACCTCTCCACTGATGAGCCTATGCCCCCGTAGAGATCCAGAAGTGTATATTCTTACATCTCAGTCTGATTTCATGGGTGTTCAGAGTGCTCTGGCAGATATCTAGCTCAATTCAGGGGACTGGTAGAAATAGGGTCTCCTAATCCTCCACCCTCTTTCCTCTCCTCCACTTGTAAATTATTTTGTATATTTGTTATACACAATCATATCACTCCCAAACACAGACAGCTGTACTTCTTCCTTTCTAATATATAAAATTCCTCTTCTCCATCTTCTCCTTCTCCTTCTCCTCCTCCTCCTCCTCCTTCTTCTCCTCCTTCTTCTTCTCCTTCTTCCTTTCCCTCCTCCTCCTCCTTCTTCTTTAATACACTATCTATGAATTTCATCAAAGTCCAAATAAGCAAAATGGTAGTAAACACCTTTGCCTTATTCCAGACCTCACACCTCAGGGGAAAGTACTGAACTACTACATCATTGAATATTATTGTAGGTAATATTTGTAGATAATATTTGTCAGATTGAGTTCCCTCTATTCCTATGTTGCTGGAAGCTTTCATACTATAGTGCTCATGAAATCTGTCAGATTTATTTTCTGCACTGAATATTAGGTTATAACTTTTTATCTTAACTATGTTAATATGTTGTATACTATTGATTGATCTTTCAAAAATTCTAACCCATTCTTGCATTTCTAGAATAAACATTACCATTTTTGGTTAGTTTTGCTTTAATGTTTAACATTTGTTGTGTTATTGGGATGGATTCCACTTGGAAATAAGTATTCATTTAATTTTTTTTCTAATCTTCTTACTAATATTTTGTTTAAGGTACTGACAAACTTTTTGGATGGTTTTTGCCCCTAATTTTAATTATTAAAGGTTTTTTTTTCATTTATATGTTCAAAATTTTTATAGTTATAAGACTGCATCTATATTTTGGTTTTATTTTAATTCCAGTTAATTGACATACAGTATTAAATTAGTTTCAGGTGTATATATAGTGATTCAACACCTACAGAACAGCATCTATTGCTCTTTACAAGTTCACTCCTTAATTTCCATCACATATTTTACCCATTCCCTCATCCCTCTCCCCTCTGGTAACCATCGTTTTTTCCTCTATAATTAGGAGTCTGTTTCTTGGTTTGTCTTTATCTCTTTCATTCCTCTTTGCTCGTTTAGCTTCTTAAATTCCACATATGAATGAAACCATATGGTATTTGTCTTTCTTTCCTTTTTCTGCTTAGCATTATACTCTTTAGCTCTATCCATGTCCTTGCAAGTGGCAAAATTACATTATTTTTTATGGCTTCATAATATTTCATTATCTATGTGTGTGTACACATGCACACATATGCTCACACACATGTGTGTGAGCATCATGTATTTTTTAATCCATTCATCAATTGATGGATACTGGGCTGCCTCTATATTTTAACTATTGTAAATAATCCTTCTATAAACATAGGTATACATGTAACACTCTGCATTAGTGTTTTTGTATTCTTTGAGTAAATGCTAGTCGTACAATCCCTGGATTGTTGAGTAGTTCTATTTTCAATTTTTTGAGTACCCTCCAAAGTGTTTTTTAGAGTGGCTGCCCCAGTTTGAATTCTGACTAAAAGACCACAAGCATTTTTTATTCTTCTCACCAACACCTGTTTCTTGTGTTGTTGATTTTAGCCATTCTGACAGGGGTGAGGTGATATCTCACTGCAGATTTGATTTGCATTTCCCTGGTGGTAAGTAGTAATGAATATCTCTCCATGCGTCTGTTGGACATTTGGATGTCTTCTTTGGAGAAATGTCTGTTCATATATTCTGCCCATTTTTTAAATTGAATTACTTATTTTTGATGTGTTGAGTTATATCAGTTCCTTATATATTTTGGATACTAACCCTTTGTCAGAAATGTCATTTGCAAATACCTTCTCCCATCCCATGCATTGACTTTTAGTTTACTTGATTGTGTCCTTCACTGTCCAGAGGTTTGGTTTTTGTTCTGTTTGTTTTTGTTTTTTATTTTGTTTTTGTTTTTATGTAGTTTAAAAGTTTATTTTTTTGCTTCTATTTCCCATGCCTCAGGAAACTTATCTAGAAAGAAGTTGCTATGGCTTATGTCAAAGAAGTTACTGCCTGTTTATTCTTCTAAGATTTTGTTCAGGCCTCACATTTAGGTCTTTGTCCATTTTTAGTTTATTGTTATGTATGGTGAAAAAAAGTGGTCTAATTTAATTATTTTTGCATATTGCTGTGCAGTTTTCTCAACACTGTTGAAGAGACTCTCTTTTTCCCACTAGATATTCTTTCCTGCTTTGTCAAAGATTAATTCGCCATATATTTGGGTGGTTATTTCTGGGTTCTCTAGTCCGTTAGCTTGTGTGTGTTCTTGTGCCAGTACTATACTGCTTTGATTACTACAGCTTTACAATAGAGCTTGAAGTCTGGAAATGTGATGCCTCCAGCTTTGCTTTTCTTTTTCAAGGTTGATTTAGCTATCTGGGATCTTTACTGGTTCCACATAAATTTTTGTTCTAGCTCTGTGAAAAATGCTCATGGTATTTCAATAGGAATTGTATTAAATGTGTAGATTGTTTTAGGTAGTATAGATATTTTAACAATATTTGTTCTTTCAATCCATGAGCATGGACAGTTTTTCTATTTCTTTGTGTCATCTTCAATTTCTTTATCAATGTTTTATAGTTTTAAGAGTACAGATATTTCACTTCTTCTGTTAAGTTTGTTTTGGTTATAATTGTAAATGAGATTGGTTTCCTATTTTCTCTTTCTACTGCTTCACTATTGGTGAATAGGAATGTAAGATTTCTGTAAATTGATTTTGTATCTTGCAACTTTACTGAATTTGTTTACCAGTTATAGCAGTTTTTGTTGTGGAATCTTTCAGTTTTTCTATAAACAGTATCATGTCATCTGCAAATAGTGACAGTTGTACTTCTTCCTTACTGATTTGAATGCCTTTTATTTATTTATTATTTTTTTTTTCCTGATCGATGTAGCTAAGACTTTCAATACCATAATAGATAAAAGTGAAGAGAGTAGACATCCTTTTCTTGTTTCTGACCTTAGGAGAAAGCTGTTTTTTTTTTCCCTTGAAGGATGATGAAAGTTACATTTTTGTTTTATTTTGTTTTGTTTTCCCACATATGGCCTTTATGATGTTGAGGTATGTTCCCACTAAACTTACTTGGTTGTGAGTATTTTTTTTAATTATGAATTGATGTACATCATTGAATGTTTCTTCCACATCTATTGAAATGATCATATGTAATGTGGGGCTGTTAGTGGATGGTCAAGAAAAAAAACATTGAGACATTTTCAGTGCAAAAAAAAGGCAGCATTTTCAGTGCTTTTATTATAGCTTGGAGTTGGGACCATAGACAGAAAGAACTGTACTTTTGCTGTATGAAGCCAGTGGTTATATGCTTAATGCACAAAGAGGAGGGAACATGCAGAAGCTTAGATCATAAATGTCTTGTTTGAATTTTTATTCATAAAACTCCTTTTGCAAGATTTCTCTGGTGCTTATCATTAGCTGAATATTAAATATTTGGGAGATTTTCAGGCAGTCATGAGACCCTTTAAAGATATAGCAGCCAGAACTTATTAGACCCTTACTGAAATGAAACAGGCTCTGGGTTTTGGGCTAAAGGTGGACTTTTTTCTGCTTCTAACGCTCATCATTTCCTCTCTGACTAAATTTTTGTCCATAGATCTCTAAGGTTATTGAAGGGTGAAGAGCTTATCTCATGTAACTTATTCAAGCTGAGAGGGGTCATAGAGATGTCCCTACCTATGGACTGAAATTGGTTTTTATCTGTTCCTACAAGTAACTATTATGGGGAACACCTGGGTCTAACAATTGGTCAGTGTCTAACCAACAACAAAGACCTAAACAAAAGACCTGAACAAAAATCCTAGGAGAATAAACAGGCAGTAACCTCTTTTACATAACCACTAATAGTGTATAACTCTTGGTTTTGGCTCAGGTCATAATTTCATGGGTTATGAGAATGAGCCTCATATTGGGCTCCACATTTAGTGGGGAGTCTGCTTGAAGATTTTCTCCCTCTGCTTCTCCCTGATTCATGCTATATCTCTCTTTCTCAAATAAGTATATAAATAAATACATAAATAAATATTTTAAAACAAATGAGTGATTATTATGGGAGTCCATTACTATAGAGTCAAGAGTGGACACTGGGGTGAATTCATTTCTAGTAGTAAGGAACATACTGCTTGCATGTATCTTGGCAATAAAAGAGAAAAAAAACAAGGTGCACCTGGGTGGCTCAGTGGGTTAAAGCCTCTGCCTTCAGGTCAGGTCATGATCCCAGGGTCCTTGGATTGAGCCCCGCATTGTACTCTCTGCTCAGCAGGGAACCTGCTTACCTTCCTCTCTCTCTCTGTCTGCCTCTCTGCTTACCTTTGATCTCTGTATATCAGATAAATAAATAAAATCTCTTAAAAAAAAGAGAGAACAAAGCAAAATAGACAAAACATTTATAAAAACAATATTATCATTATAATAAAAATGAGAAGCCCTTTCCACATGGACCATAAACCATCTCTTGACCAGGAATATAACCAATCATTAAGTGACAATGTTGGGTCTTTAGGAGCACCAATTTAGTTATTTATAGCAGTTAAAAAAATCCTGTCATATTTTTGTTATAATTTGGAATGTAGACAAAACAGTCTACTTTAATAATGGCATATATTCCTCCTTGTGGTGATGTTAAGACACCTAATATCATTCTATTTAGAGAATTTCTTTATACATTTGAGTGACTTTAGTTTTTAATAATGTAATGGTATATTGAGAATCATTTAAAGCCTTCATTTTGTATTTATCCAGGGTTTCCATGTGCCACATGAAGTCTTCTAAACCTACTGATGGAAGACAAATAGATATCAGAAAGTTACACCAAAGGAACACAGATCTTCTCCATCATTGTTTTAGATGTAGACTAGTTGGACTTGTGATTGTCTTAGTGTTACAGTGATTGTCTTAGTGATAGTCTTAGTGTTGTATCTAGGAATAACCTATAGGGCATCTTCCAATCCAGCCTCATGTAAGGCATGGCCATAAATTTGACCCATATAACAATTGTGTTTCCTTAGGTGCTACCCATTTGAAGCCTGGTCGCCTGGTCTAGTCAGTAACAAACCAGTTGGTTGCCTGTAAAACAATGGAATGTTCACAGGCTTCTGGGGGGAGCATCCCATATTTGACATAATCCTTCCTGGGTGTATCAATAAGAAGGACTACATAGGAAATTTGTCATGAGCCTATATGTGGGTTGACATATTTAACTAAAATTTTGATAGTTCAGGGATAAAAGAAAGGCCTTTTAAGGCCTGGGCTGTCTCATGAAACATTTACCATGGGCCAGCAAGAAACTTTTTTTTTTTAAGTAATAGAAATATTCCTATATGTTCTAGAATTGTGGTGATGTATGATATCAGCTATTTATTGATTTAAATAATGTCAGTAGATACCTTTTAATTTAGAAAACCAAGGGCTGAAGAGATTGATATGGGCAGTAAGCCACAAATCAAGCACAAAGATAGGTTTTATAGCTCAGCATAATGTTGTGCCCATTAAAAAAAAAAAAAAAAGGTTACCACTAAGGTATGTTGGGTATGTCTGATAAAACTTTGGATACATTAGGAGAGTCATTGGGGATACAGACATGATACTTATTTTCAATATTAGCATAGTAAGTTTTTTTTTTTTTTAACTTGCAGTCAAGATATCAAGGGCCATTAGGTTTTAGAAGGTCACTTTTCAAATTTATGGGTGACCTTATGTTGGGTTTGGCTAATGGTGGCTTCTATATGTTTGGCTAAAGCTTTAACTTTTTACATCAATAGACATGACTTCCAAGACAAATATTGCTAAGGGATAAAACCATCAAGAAACCTTTGCCTGATGTCTAGTCTTAATATTTTAATTATGAAGAATCACTGGAAAGTATGACTTGTTCTGGGAGATAAGGGCATCCCCAAGTGCATTATCCAATCCAATCATAAGGAAGATGGGACACTCTATTATTTCCATAAGTCCACAGTTAACCACATGGAGGGAGGTATGCCTTGGTTTTTTTGGAGCAATTTTGTTATGCCAGCCATATAGAATTGATCAAGGTGACAGCTGAGGTATATAATTGCTAGGAAGTGCATCCCATTGTCCAGCTATTTAAATAATCATATGCCCATAGAGTCTCTTTTATTTACCCACAGAGTAACAAGAAGGAAGATGGTCTATACATGAGCTGTTATGGCAAACTCTCTGAAGTTTACCTCACGTTGCCTAGCTTAAGCAAACATTTAAAGGCAACAAAAGTAGAATCTAACGTCCATAAGGATGCATTATTGAAATATATTTCTCTCTAAATTCACCCTTATTTATATAGATAGACAAATCAAGACTAATTTATTAAACAAGCCCAGTTTTAACAAACTTTGCCTAATCATTTACATAATCTCAGCAAGAATAATGATTAGTCATATAGATCCTTTAAAAACTGTTTTGCTGGAATTTTTATAAGGAATATTTAGGTTGACATTTTAATAGCCTCTTGAGGTCAGAGCCAAGCCAAGTACTTGTTATCAGATTTGCCTTCACTACCTGTTGATTTGGGTGAATTCCTCTTCCTGAGGCCCCCAAAGTATCCTGAAATTCCTATTCTTTCCAGGAAGTGATATTCTTTACTCATCTGGTAAGGTTATTGGGAACTCTGTAAACAGGGTTATCAGGCCAATATTTCCAAGGGGCTCCACTTCTCCATAAAGTCAATCTTAATTCCTTAAAGCTGCTTGGTCTTATCTAAATCTATCTCTAATTCTCTCTCAAATATGACATTCTAGTCAAAACCCTAGTAATATAACCAATGTTTCCAATGGTGTCCTTTTACAAGGAGAACAAATTCTTATTGAATATATGCAAATAACTGTAACTGCCATACTCACCGAGAATTGCTGAATTTTGGAGGGTTCAGATAGGGAGAAAAGTTAAATGTTTCAATTTGTTTGCAAAGGAATATTTTTATCATCTTCCTCAAATCATTCAGTCCTATGATATTAATTTTTGCTCTATTTGAATGCAGCTTTCCTATTAGTTCTAGAAATTCTAACCCAGTTCAGTTTTATGATTTTAAACATATCAAAAACATTTACTTGTCAAAAGTCCTTTTTACAAATCTCCTTGAAGATGAAACTCATTTTGTGAGAGCATCAGAACAATAACTATATGTGACCAAAACCAAAACCAAACAAAACAAACTAAAAAATGGACGTGGTTAAAGATCTGATATGAAAGTTCATTATAGGGATGCCTGGGTGGCTCAGTTGGTTGGACGACTGCCTTCGGCTCAGGTCATGATCCCGGAGACCCTGGATCGAGTCCCGCATCAGGCTCCCAGCTCCACGGGGAGTCTGCTTCTCCCTCTGACATTCTCCTCGCTCATGCTCTCTCACTGCCTCTCTCTCAAATAAATAAATAAAATCTTTAAAAAAAAAAAAAAGAAAGTTCATTATAATAAAATTACAAGAAATCCACTTATTTCTTTTTTTTAAAGATTTTATTTATTTATTTGACAGAGAAAGAGAGATCACAAGTAGGCAGAGAGTCAGGCAGAGAGAGAGGAGGAAGCAGGCTCCCTGCTGAGCAGAGACCCTGATGCGGGACTCAATCTCAGGACCCTGAGATCATGACCTGAGCCAAAGGCAGCGGCTTAATCCACTGAGCCACCCAGGTGCCCCAAAATCCACTTATTTCTTTGACACACAGCATTTCAATAATTCAAATAACGACCTTATAATAAGACACATTAAAACTTCAGGAATTTCATATATAATATTCTTAAATTCTTATAGTATTTACCTATAGAATACAACTTAAGGCTTATCATTATTGTTTTAACATTATTTTCCAAGTATCTTAACATACTAAATTAATAAACCTAATTAGATTAAAAAAAAACTTCATTTACCACTTAAAGAACATACCCTAATAGGATTACATATCATTATAAATTTAATAGTTAATTATCTATTTACACAAGCTGGCAAGATAAGATAAGATAAGATAAGATAAGATAGTCTACAGGAGGTTATACAATTTTTTTAGGAAACTTAGTTCCTTTAATATGAGAAGTTGCAGTCTTCTTAAGTAATCAAAGTTCTGATAAAGACAAAACACAAAAACTTTGGTTTTGGGCAGCTTAAAAAAAAGGAAAAATGTGTTTATATTTTCTTTTCAAGAGCAGACCAACAATCCAAGAAAACTTTGTCTTCTTAAGAGAGAGAGAAAAAAAAATTTCCATTTTATGCCATTGCTTTTAAAATCTATTCATTCAAACCTTACTCCTGCCTTCCACAACTTTCTTTTTCATTTAGATTTTTTTCCTAAACATTTTCTCTCAAACAATGAGTCTCACTTTAGGACAAAATTACTTCTGTTTCCCTCAATAAAATGTATTCTCATTCCTTATATATATCTTATTAAAAGCACATTTTTTCTTGCATATAGAATGGTTTCTCTTATTTCCATCAGTCTTAATTATATTTGGCAGAATTTTAACTCTTAGAAACCTCAGTCTCTGGTGAAAATTAAGTAGCAACCAATTTGTGAACTGTCTGTTATATCATAATTCTTTAGATCAGCAAATTTAAAAATATATTTCATAATTTCTAAAAAAAATGTTTTTCCATTATAATATTCCAATAATGCATAAAGTATATTTGCCATCAGAACCAAGTATCCTCATCTTCTCTGCAATAAAAAGCCAAAAGCATAAACCTATATTTATCTTATTTGGAAAGGGGTTAGATATTAAGTGGATTTAACCCAATTTGTCATCTAACTTAGAAAAACTTAAACATTTCAGGTTATCAAAGATATCACAAGCTATCTTTACAATTACCCATGAGAGATTTATTAAACAGGCAAAACTAACCATCATTTTAAGTCATCTTTTTTTGCTAAGACATTGCAACAGAGATAACATGAACTTATTTGACTTCTAGTAAACATGAGTAGAATGGAAGTATTAAATTTAATGATACAAACGCCAAAGTTATGTCTACCTTAATTAAACTAACAAACTTAAACTATCTTTAGTATGGAATAGTTGCACCTGTGTCCATTCAAAAGTTAATCAATTTATTCTCCATTGTCAATTTTTACATGGGCAACCTGTGGTGAAATATGAAGTGGGTTATTTAAGTCCAGGGAGGATGCTCTTTGCTCTTGTAAACAAGGGCCGAGTACCAGGAGCTGATGGCACTGGAGACACAGAGGACAATATAGGAGCTAGTTATGCAAGCCTTGCCCATGGTGGTGCAGAAAATGGAAGAGGGAGGGGGAAGCAGAAGAGGTGATTTACTGCCAGCAGGGCTGAAAGCAGATAAAAGCCCAGAGGGCCAAGAAAGAGGACACCTTGTCCTAAAGCTGATCAGCACAGAGAGATGAGCAGAGACATGTTTTGTTTTGTTTTTTTCCACTAACAAAAAGTGAAAATAGGCAGTCCAGGTTGGGTCAGAGAAGACAGGAAACTTCCCCAAAACAAAAAGTGTCTGGCAGCTGCTGGGAATATTCCTTAAAGTCCCTATTCCAATGTAGACAACACAGATGATTAGTTTTAATTATCATAGCCTTTAACCCAGGAAATGAATGAAAGAGGAGACCCCACGTATAAGAGTAACTTGGATCTATTAGGAGGAGGAACAGTGAGAGAGTCAGTGTCTTCTTTGTTAGGGATGGGCTGTGTTTCCTCTGGAAAACTGGGTTTATTAGGAGGAGGCCTGTGTTGATAATCATCATCCAATATGACATCCAATATGGATGATAATCATCATCCAATATGACATCCAACATGTTATTAGTTTGGCTGGTGGCCAAACATTCTTCCAGAAACCCTTAGGTTGGGATCCAGATTTAAGACCATGAAGGTCTGAATATAGGGTGCCTCATTCCATTTTCCCTGTTTCTTACAGAACAGATCTAACTGATAGATCATATTGAAGTTTAATGTCCCATTAATGGGCATTTTACCTTGTCTCCTAAGGAATAATGAGATCATCCTGTGTTACAGAAGATCAGTCCTTTTTTTCTTAAATCGTGCAATTCAAATTGATTCCAGTGGGTTAAAAGTTTTCTCAAGAGAAAGTTCTTGAGGATTGAGAGGAGAGCCTATGTTCCTAGAAAAGTAGAGAGGTTCCCATTATCAAGGTGGCATCCCACAAAGAATATGTCATAGTTTCCTAGGGTCAAACTGACTGGAGGTATCCCTCAAATAAAAATTGCTAAGAACACAGCCTTATAGTAGGAATGTCAGAGTCTCTCCCCTTCCCCATTGCATTCTAGACTACAAATGGGTGCCAGTGAATGGGCCAAAAGACCATGCTGTGCAATGAAGAACTTGCCATTTTTAACCCATGGAAAACACTAGAAACATTTTATAAGGGGAAGTTATCCAATGTTATAATTTAAGTAGTCAGTAGGGGATACTGATGAAAACAGTAAAGAGAAATCCATTATGGTCTAAGGAACGATCCAACACATGTAGTCTTCTTAGCCAACTTCCTTAGGAAACAGTGCCCAGTGAAGTTTTAATTCAAATGGATGTTGGTTTCAGTCAACTCTGGGCAGATATCTCAAAACCAGAAGTGGATAAACCAGAGATCTAGAGGGGATCACATTAGACCAATGAGGAGGAAATCTTACATGGGAGTCTTAAGATTGACAGCTATCCTATTGGCTTAGGTGGCTCTCCCCTGCTCAAGAAAGACAACTTTCTATAGAAATAGGTATTGATAGAGGGTATTAGGTTTCTGTGTCTCACTACCATTCTTTCCAGGGTACTAGTTTCTTCCCTGTAGAGTGGCCACAGGCTAGAGAAAATGCATCCTGGGCAATCCACATGAAAGTGTTCCCCAAAGACCCTACTCCTTGAAAAGCCCCTGGAATGAAAGCGAAAGAAGTTTGCACCAAATTTGCACCAAGTGCTTGAAGTCCAGATGAGAGGACAGGCTCTACATCGACACCTAAATGATATGGGTCTGTGAGTGGATGGCCAAGAAAGAATTCTTAGATGTTTATAGTTAAAAAAAAATGCTTTAATTATAGCACAGGGATAGGACCTGTGGTCAGAAAGAGCTTCACTTTTGCTCTATGAAACTGCTGGCTATATACTCAGTGCTCAAGGGGGAAGGGATGTGCAGAGAATATTAAATCATAAATGTCTTCTTTGAATTTTTACTCATAAAGCTATTTTTGCAAGGTTTATCTGGTGCTTACCATTCATCTCAATATTAACTATTTGGGAGATTTTCAAGAAGTCATGAGTACCATTTAGAATGTAGCAACCAGCACTTATTATACCCTTACTGAAATGAAGCAGGTTATAGGTCAGCCTTCTGGGCTGAAGGTGAACATTTTTCTGTATCTATTCCTCATCAATATGGTTCTTATCTTTTATTTTATTAATGTGATCCATCACACTGGTTGGTTTCCAAATACTGAATGACCCTTCTAACCTGGGAATAGATTATATTTGGTTGTGGTGAATGATTTTTTAAATATGTTGTTGAATTCAGCTTGCTAGTATTTGAGGATTTTGTATCTGTGTTCATTAAGGATATGCATCTATGTTCATTCAACCTGTAGTTCTCTCTCTCTCTCTCTTTTTTTTTTTTTTTTTTTTTTTTTTTTTTTTTTTTTTTTTTTTTTTTTTTTTTTTTTTTTTTTTTTTTTTTTTTTTTTTTTTTTTTTTTTTTTTAGTGGTGTCTTTATTCGGTTTTGGTATCAGTATAATGCTGGCCTTACAGAATAAATTCACAAATTTTCCTTCCTTTTTGACTTTCTGGGATAGTTTGAGAAGAATAGGTATTAACTGTTCTTTAAATGTTTGGTAGAACTGACCTGTGAAGCCACCTGGTTCTGGACTTTAGTTTTGGGGAGTTTTTTGATTACAGATTCTACTTCTTTGCTGGTTATCAGTCCATTCAAATTTTCTATTTCTTCCTGTTCCTGTAACATAGGTTACATGTTTCTAGGAATTTATGCATTTCTTCTAGATTGTCCAGTATATTGGAATATAATTTTCATAATATTCTGTTATAATTGTATCCCCATGGTATTGCTTGTCATTTCTCCGCTCTCACTTGTGATTTTATTTATTTGAATACTTTTTCTTTTTTCTTTTTTTTTCTTCTTCATAAGTGTGGCTAGAGATACCAATTTTATTGATTTTTTCTTTTATTTGTTTTTTCAAAGAACCAGCTTCTGGTTTCATTGATTTGTTCTTCCTTCTTCCCCTCCCCTCACCCTCCTCCCTTTTCTCCTCCTCCTCCTCCTACTCCTTCTTCTTCCTCTCTTCTTCCTTCTGTGTGTATATCATTTATTTCTGCTCTAATCTTATTATTTTTTTTACTTCTTCTGGCTTTAGATTTTGTATGTTGTTATTTTTCTAATTCCTTTAGGTGTAAGATTAGTTTGTTTATTTGAGATTTTTCTTGCTTCCTGAAGTAAGCAAAATATAAAATTATAAAATTCCCTCTTGGAATCACTTTTACTGCACCCAAAGGTTTTGGACCATTTTGTTTTCATTTTAATTTGTTTCCATGCATTTTTTTTTAATTTTCTTGTTGACCCATTTCTTGTTTAGTAACATGTTGTTTCATCTCCATGTATTTATTATCTTTCCAGATTTTTTAATTTTTTAATTTTATTTATTTATTTATTTATTTATTTATTTATTTATTTTTATTTCATTTCTTTTCAGCGTAACAGAATTCATAGTTTTACACCACACCCAGTGCTCCATGCAATGTGTGCCCTCCATAATACCCACCACCTGGCTCCCCCAACCTCCCACCCTCCGCCCCTTCAAAACCCTCAGTTTTTTTTCAGAGTCCATAGTCTCTCTTTCCAGATTTTTTATTGTGGCTGAATTCTAGGTTCATAGTGTTGTGTTCAGAAAAGATGCATATTATGACTTACATCTTCTTGAATTTGTGGAGGTTTGTTTTGTGGGCTAATAGGTAAATCTATTCTACAGAATGTTCAATGTGCTCTTGAAAAAAATGTATATTCTGCTGTTTTAGGATTGAGTGTTCTGAATGTATCTGTTAAATCTATCTCACCCAGTTTACCACTGAAAGCTATTGTTTCCTTGTTGAAACTCGGTTTGGATAATATGCCCACCAATGTAAATGGAGTGTTAAAGTCCTCTACTGTTATTTTATTACTATCAGTTTCTTTATGTTTGTTATTAACCGTCTTATGGGTTTGCCTATTTTGGGTTCATAAATATTTACAGTTGTTATGTCTTCCTATTGAATTGTCCCCATTATTATTATACATTGTCTTTTTGTCTTTTCTTACAATTTTTGTTTTAAAGTCCATTTGTCTGGTATAAGTATTGCTATTATCTCTTTAGGCAATCATTTACATGGTAGATGCTTTTCCACTTCTCACTTTCAAACTGCAGGTATCTTTAGTATAGCTAAATAAGTCTCTTGTAGGCAACATGTAGATGGGTCTTGCTTTTATCCATTCTGTCACACTAAGTCTTTTGTCTTTTGATTGGAGCATTTTCTCCATTTACATTCAAAGTACTTATTGATAGATATATTTATTTTCATTTAATTATTTGTTTTGGGGTTGTTTCTGAAGATTTTCTCTGATGATTTTTCTCTTTCTCTTACATGAATTGCTGATTTTCTTTGCCATATGCTTGGTTTATCTTTATTCTTTGCATTTTTATTAGTGGTCTTTGATACATGGTTACCATTAGGTTTGCATATAACTTGTTCTGTGTACATCAATATGTATTAAGTTGATTGTCCTTTAAGTTTGAATCCATTCTTTTCTCCTCTCCTCCCTACATTTTAGGTACATCTTATAGTTCATGCTTTTGATTTTGTAAGTTTCTTGACCTATTTTTTACAGAAATAGTCATTTTTACTGCTTTTGTGTTTCTTACCATTACCGAACCGTTACCGTTCATCACCGTTACTGACTGTCACTTTCAGTCTCTCCTTCCCACTCATAAAGCACCCTTTAATATTTTTTGCTAGGCTGAGTTAGTGGTCATGAACTCATTTAGTTTTTCTTTGAGAAACTCTTTATCTCTCCTTCTGTTGTAAATGAAAGCCTTGTCGGATAGAGTATTCTTGGCTGAAAATTTTTCCCATTCAGCACATTCACTATATCATGCCACTCCCTTTTGGCTTGGAAAGATACTGTTTAAAATTTTCCTCCCAGTCTTATGGGTTTTCCCTTGCATGTTGGTGTCTTCTTGTGTCTTAATGGTATTTTTTTTCTTTATGACTCTATTTTGCCAATTTAATTATGCTATGTCTTGATGGGTCTGTTTTTGTTGATTTTTTGTTTGTTTTTTGTTTTTGTTCATTTTGATAGGAGTTCTCTGGATATCTGGATCTGGATATCTCTTTCCTTCCCCAGATTAGGAAGGTTTCAGCTATTATTTCTTCAAATAAATTTTCTAACCCCCTTTCTCTCTTTTCTTGTGGGACTCCTGTAATATGGATATTATTATGTTTGATGGAGTCATCGAGTTCCCTGAGTCTACTCTTGTTTTGCAAAAATTTTTTTTTTTCTGTCTTACCTTCAGCTTGATTGCTTTCCATTTCTCAGTCTTCTAAGTCATTGATTTCTTTCTTGGTTTCTTCCAGCCTACTGTTTATTCCATCAAGTGTGTTTCTCATTTAGTTTATTGGACCATTTATCACTATGTTATTACTTATCTATGTTTTAAGGATCTCATTCATGCCTTCTACTTTTTTTTCAGGTCCAGTCAGTATCCTTATGATCACTGTTTTGAATTTTCTATCAGGAATGCTATTTATATCTGTTTCACTTGGATCTCTGGTCATAGTTTTATCGTATCCTTCATTTGAGATAACTTCTGTATCTTCACTTTGTGTGCTTCTCTGTTAATGTGTGTTTAGAGCAGTCATGTCTTCTGCTCTTGAAAGTAGTGACTTTTTGAAGAAGATGTCCTGGAGTGTCATGTTTCCCCTGTTCATCAGAGCCTGACACCTCAGGAGAATATCCTATGGTTGTTGATTATGCCCTTCTATTATCCAAGTCACTTTTCCTTTCAGTAGTCATCTGTACTGACTCTATTGTGAACTATGCTTGTTCTTTGTGGTATTACTGGGGCCATGGCAGGCCAGTTGTGAGGAGTCATGCCTGCTGGGGAACTTGGAAGCAGGGTGGCAGTTTTAGCAAAATTTGCACTGTTCCATTAGTCCTATCTTCCAAAGAGCAGCAGTGGCTGAGGGCTGCATGCTGGGAGGCTGGGGTAGGAGGCTTGGAGTGGTGCAGGTGATAAATAGTCATGGCTAGGTTTGGCACACCATGTTGATTAGGGGTGCCCAGTTGGGTGTGGCAAGTGGTGGCAGCAATGCACCAATGGCTGGAGGCAGATGCACAGTAGTGGCAGGTTCCAGGCCATGGCTCATTGCTGCTTAGAATTTGGACAGGGTTTATAATGACAGCAGTGCACTGGATGGCTGGGCAGAGCATATGGGGCTTTAACAAAATTTTCCTTGAGCCCCAAGAACAAGTGATAGCCTGCTTGCCACCTATAAGGAGAGAGTAGCCTGTGTAGAGAGGCAACATAAAAACAAAAGTTTGCATAATGTTGGGGCAAATGGGAAACAGATCTGTTCATACTGGTTTTGGAGCAACTTCTCTGAAAATGGGGAAGCTGACAGGTATCATTCCACTCCCTTGCCCCCAGCATAAACACAGGCCTATCTGTGGGAAGTGGAGGCTGCACAGACTCTTGCTACCTAACCTGCTATTAGTAGTGTGCCATGCCCATGAGTTCTCCTGAGGACTTATTGCTCTAAGCCTGCTAGCCTCATCCCTGGGCTCAGGGCAAATTTAAGCCTGAAGGCAAAAGATAAGAAAACATTTATAGAACCCAAGAGTCTGTGAGAAACTAGAGCTTTGGCCTTTGGGTAAAGAGGGAAACCAAATTGCAGGAGTTCATCAGGAAATGAGGAAGATAAATAAAATTCCTTGTCTCACCTTTCTCCTGTCCTTATTCTCCCATTAACTGAATTTATAGAAACAACAGAAGAAAAAGAAGTCCTTTGAAGAAGCTATGCTGATAAGTAATCCTTTTAGAACACATTGCTGAATGGAAAAGAGTAAAGCACTGATGTGGGAAGGCAAACAGGATATAGTCTGCTTATTTATTATCCTTTGACACTTTCACCAATGTTCATTCTGTATATATTTTTAGTCATCTTGATACCTTTGAAGATAAGTCTTCCAACAATCAGCATTCCCAATGTCTTGGCTCCTTGTCTTCCATGATAACTAGTCTAACTAAAACTTTGTGAACATTACTTCAAAAATATTGGCAAGACATTCTTTAGTATTCCTAGTACAACCACTCAAATATTTTCCTGGATGATCATCTCTCATCTCATCTCTTCTACCCAAAATTCCAACACCTTTTATCTTTCCTCATCTCAGAAGATGTCCCATTTCACTGAAAAAAAGAAAAAAAAACAGTCAGAAATTCCACAATCTTCCTCTATGACATCAATCTAACTATCTGTATTTTTGTCTATATTATATATGTATTTTTGTCATCTTTTTTGGTCACTGTAAATGACTGAAACATGATCTTATTTTTTCTAGGTTCAATCTCTAATGGCTATGCAAAATCTTTTTCCACAGATTATCTCTCTTCTTGCTTTTTAGTCATCAGCTTTCTAACTGTCTCCTTACTAAGAAATATGATATTACTTCCCCCACACACATACCTAAAACAACCAAAAAAAACCTCCTTTTTTCTCTTTTTATCCTGACACTCTATTATCTCATTTCTCTGCTTAAAAGCCTGACTATACTCATTTCTACTTTCTGTATACATACTTTTCCTTGAACCTAGTAAATCAGGTTTTCACAAGGAACAAAGGAGGAGGTATCAAAATTCCAAATTTTAGGACATACTACAAAGCTGTCATAAGCAAAATAGTATGGTACAAAAAATAGACAAATAGAGCAATCGGACACAATAGAGCCCTGAAACAAACCCATGACTATGTTATCAATTAATCCGTGACAAAGGAGATAAGAATATACAATGAAGGGACACCTGGGTGACTCTGTTGGTTAGGTATTTGTCTTTGGCTTAGGTTATGATCTTGGAGTCCTGGCATAGAGCCTCACATTGGGCTTCCCACTCAGTGGGGAATCTTGCTTCTCCCCTTGCCTATCCAACTCATGCTTTCTCTCTCTCTTTTTCTCTCTCATAATAAATAAATATAAACAAACAAACAGATAAATAAATAAAATCTTTAAAAAAAAAGAATATACAATAGGGAAAAGACAGCCTCTTCAATAAATGGTGGTGGGATAACTAGACAGCTACATGCAAATGGATGAAATGAGACCACTCACAAAAAACAAAACAAAACAAAAAAAAAAAACACCTCAAAATGGATTAAAGACCTAAATATAAGACATGAAACCATAAAAATCCTAGCAGAGAACATAAGTATTAATTTTTCTGATGTCAGCAGTAGCAATATTCTTTCTAGATATGTCTCCTAAGATAAGGAACAAATGCTAAAATAAATTTTGGGATTAGATCAAAACAAAAAGCTTTTGCACTGTGAATTATGCCATCCACGAAAAAAAATGTCAACCTACTGAATGGAAGAAGATACTTGCAAATGATATAACTCATAAAAGATTAATGTTCAACATATATAAAACACATATATAAAAATACCTAAAAAACAATCAAGGGTACCTGGGTGGCTCAGTGGGTTAAAGCCTCGGCCTTCAGCTTGAGTCATGATCCCACTGTCCTGGGATCAAGCCCCACATCAGGCTTTCTGCTCAGCAGGGAGCCTTCTTCCCCCCCGCTCTCTGCCTGTCTCTATGCCTATTTGTGATCTCTCTCTCTCTGTTAAGTAAATAAATAAAGTCTTTTTAAAAATTCAATTATAGAATGGGTAGAGGGCATGAATGGACATTTCTATTTATTTATTTATTTATTTGAGAGAGAGAGAGAGAGCCAGAGATAAAACATAAGAAGGGAAGCAAGAGAGGGAGAGGAAGAATCAAATCTAGATCCCAGGACTCTTGGATCATGATCTGAGCTGAAGGCAGAAGCTTCACTGAGTAACCACCCAGGCAGTTAGTAAATAGACATTTCTTGAAAGAATGCCTACAAATGACCAACAGACAAATGAAAAGATGGTTATCACCAATCATCAGGGAAGTACGAATTAATACCCCAAGTAGATATCATTTTACACCTGTCAGAATGTCTAAAATGAAAAAGACAAGGAAGGAAGAACAAATGTTGGCAATGATGTGAAGACAAAGGAATCCTCAAACACTGTTGATGGAATGTAAATTGGTATAGTCACTATGGAAAACAGAATA
Organism: Mellivora capensis; assembly: GCA_004024625.1. NCBI lineage: Eukaryota > Metazoa > Chordata > Mammalia > Carnivora > Mustelidae > Mellivora > Mellivora capensis. Next base: position 37,319 of record PISX010007056.1, read on the forward strand.
GTGGTTCCGCAAAAATAATTGGAAATACCATATTCATCCAATAATTTCAACATTGGGTATTTACCTAAAAAAACAAAAACAAAAATGCAGAAGTCACTAATTAAAATATATGCACTTCTATGTTTACTGTAGCATTGTTTACAATAGCCAAGACATAAAAGCAACCTAAGTGTCCATTGATAGATGAATGGGTAAGGAAGGTGTAGTATATGTATACGATGGAATATTACCGTAAGAAAACACTAGATCCTGCCATTTGCAACAATATGGTTGGACCTACTGGTATTAGGCTAAATGAAATGTCAGACTAAAAAGACAAATGTCATAATATTTCATTCATATGTGGAAACTAAAAACCAAACAAAAATTAGAGAATCAGAGCTTTAAATACAGAGAACAAACTGATAGTTGTTAGACAAAAGGACTTGGAGGAATGGACAAAATTGGTGAAGGGGAGTAGGATATAGAGACTTCCAATTATGAAATTGGGATGTCATAGGAATAAAAAGGTACAGTATAAGGAGCATAGTCTATGATATTTTAATAGTGTTCTATGCTAATATATGGTATCTACATTTGTGGTGAACATAGCATAGCATATAGAGAATTTAAGCCACTATACATCATACACCTGAAAATAATGTAACATTGTATGCCAACTATACTAAAAATATAGTATTAAAACATCAAGCTTTCATATTACTATTCAAGCAATTTTGTTCTTATGAAGGTCAATAACTTCCCTATTGTTAAATTATTAGTCCTATTAAATGCTCTTGATATAGTTATGCACTCCCATCCTCCTAACTGAAATAGTTTTGTTTTGTTTTGTTTTTTTGTTTTTAAATTTTCTTTCAGAACAAATTTTTCTAGTTCTTCACTTACTTCACTGGCATCTTCTCAGGCCACTCTGCTTCTCCTCTCTCAGGCTTTTGATTTAGGGTTTGTTCTGCACTATCTGTAGACTTTTGTATCTGCACAGCACAGACCTTATTTTTTGTTGTTGTTTTTGCTTGTTGTTTTGCTTTGTTTTATCTTATTTTCTAGTTTGTGCCCTCAGATGCTATCAATTCATTGATTGCTTTCTTATATATAATTACAGCCTACATCTTTGTCTTTTACTCTAAGGTTGTATTTTGAACTGCCACTTTGAATGTCCAAAAGGTCCCTCAAATATTTATTCTCAGTGAAACTCCTGGTATTCTCTAAATTTGAAATTCCTGCAGTCTCCCCCATAAGTTTTTGGTAACTCACACTTTCATTTGCTTAGTCCAGTAACATTTGGAGTCATTCTTAATTTTTTTTTCATCTTACATGCAATTAGAATATATTATTACCTCTTTTTCCCTTGTCCTTCTTTCTTTTATTTGATTATTACCAAGACCAACAGACAAATGAAAAGATGGTCATCACTTAGCCTACCTTAGTCTAAGACATCATTACCTCTCAACTAGATTGTTATCATAGTCTACTAAGTTTTCTATCTACCTTTGTCCATCTTGTCTGTTTCAATCACAGTAGCTAGAGTCATCTTGTTTCAAAGATAAGTAAGAATATGTCATTCCCCCTCCTCTGTCTTAAGTTTTTCTTTAGCTTTCCTTTACACTCAGTCTATTTTTCTTTAATAACTTGCTCTGCACATCCAGTTCTATTACCTCTTTGTCCTCATCTCCTACTACTTCTGTATTCAACTATCCACATTGGCTTTCTCGGTACTCTCAAATGTACCAACATGCTTTTACCAAAGAGCCTTTGCATTTACTATTTCATCTTCCTGGAATGCTCCTCCACCATATATCCACATATCTCTCTGCTTCACCTTGTTTCTACCTAGTAGAACTTACTCTACTTCCCTGCATACATTTTCTTGGTAGTTAAATTCTTAGTCATTTAAAAATACACCCCAAAAATTCATCATCTACACTTAATTTATGTCCCCTCTGAGACAAGGGTAAACACCACACATTGCAGAGAATTTTTTTTTGTTTTTCTTCACAAAAACACGTTAGAATGTTTTTTTTCCAAGTGGAGGGCAAGTTGCTTCACTGTGATCCTGTATCATTAAAAAAGAGATATGTATATAGAGACTTTGGATTTTGGAAATAAAATATATTTGAGTGTGCTCTTCCAACTTAATTACAGGTGATTAAAAAAAATAAGTGAGCTTTTAGCAAGAAGAGTTTCACCTAATTACTTTGTTGCAATTCTATCCCTGCAGCCTTATGATCTAGCAAATTGAATTGTGCTGAAGGTTTCTTTTAAAGGTTGAATGTATTGTGGTGATCGAGAGCCCTTAGAATATTATGATGTTACTATTAGTTTGCTTAACTTTCTATAACAAAGTACAACAGAGTAAGTGGCTTATGCAGCACAAATTTATTATCTCACAGTTCTGGAGACTAGATAGTCAAAATTATAATGTGCAAAATCACTTCCTTCTGAAGGCTGTAATGGATGTTTCTGTTCTAGGCTTCTATCTGCAGCCTGTAGTTAGATGTCTTCTATTTCTCTTTATATTGTCTTCTTTCTATACATGCTCCTGTGTTCAGATTTCCCCTTTATGTTAAACAACAGTCATATTTGATTAGGGTTCACCTTAATGATTTCATTGTAATTTAATTACTTCTGTATAACCTAACCTACAAGTAAGGTCACATTCTGGACTACTTGGGGTTAGAAATTCAACATACAAATTTGAGGCTATGGGAGACACAATTCAAACCCTTAACACACAGAGATGTAAACTACTGCCTAGGACCAAATTCAGTTTCCCATTTGTTTTTATAAATCAGGGTTATTTTTTAAATTTTGATTTTGATTTTTTGTTTTATTTTTCAAGTAATCTCTATACCCCACATGTGGCTTCAGCTTATGACTGCTAGATCAAGACTCACATGCTTTATCAACTGAGTCATCCAGGCACCACTATAAATCAAGTTCAATTTTAACTTAGCTTCATTGTTTTATCAGAATATTGTCTATGGCTGCTTTTGCATTACACAGAAGAGTTAAACAGTTGAAACAGAAACCATATGGCTCTAATATTCTAAAGTATTCATGACTGGTCTTCCACAAAAAAAAAATGTTTACTGACTCCTGCTAAAATATTGGACAAAATTCTATCCTCTTTAGAATTTTTGTCTTTTATTTTGAGAAAAATGTGCATTAGACTAGGCTGATTAAAGGGTACAAATATTAAGTAGCACCTGATTATAAAGTTAAATTGGTAGAGATGAGACTTGATAAGAATCCAAGTTTTTAATGTAAGTGATGTGAGAACCATGCTCAAATTCTTAACAGGCTTGGTCTTGCCACATTGATGTCCTTCCTCTACTCATTCCCATGATAAGATGACTAAAGAAGGGAAAAATGCATAAACCTAGATTAAAAATAACTCTGTATGATATGTTGCTTTAACCATAGGTGGACTTCCGTGGCTTTTCATTCACTGTTACATTGAGAGTTAAAGAGAGTAGGATATTCCTTGTCATGGTAGAACTTGAAGAACATCAAGTTTCACCTTGCCTGGAATAAGAGCTGTCTTCGGCAAGGTTTAACCTAGACTAATGGGGAATGTCAGTGACTAGTTGACATGAATCTTTTCTTGTCTTTAATTTTACAAATACCATCTATTCTCTATTATTAGATTCATATACTTCCTCTTTCATGAATGATATGCACAACATTTCAAACTGTACTGACCCTCCCTATAATGAACTCAGAGATACAGAAGGAATGACATTACTGAATTGGTTATAAGAGGTTGGGGAAGATATGTGGGTAGACCAAACTGCAGCTTTCATCCAAACTTTTTCATTCATTTCTTAATCCCATCCAATCTACAGTCTCTCTACTGCTATGCTCAATAACTTCAGAGTTGCAGTGGATATTTAGTTTTTATATTCCTCTGCTTTGCTATCCATTTTAGAACATGAAAGAGTCACATAGATAGTAAATGATGGAAAATCCAGGATTAAAAACTAAAATTGATACCTCATTTCTACCCCTTATCTTCTAATGAACTTTATTTTTAGAGCAGTTTTATGTTTACATCAATATTGAACAGAAGATACAGAGATTTCCCTTATATTCCTTGCTCCCAAACCTACAGGGTCTCCCTCATTATCAACACTCCCTACCAGAGTAGTACATTGGGAAAAATTGATAAACCTACATTGATATATTATTATTACCCAAAATCCATAGTCTACATTAAAATAAACTTCTGGTGTTGTTCATTCTTTGGATTTGGATGAATTTATAATCATGTATATCCACTAATACAGTATCATGTAAAGTATTTTCATTGTTCTAAAAATTGTCTGTGATCTGCCTATTCATCCTTACTCTCCCTTAACTTCTGGTAACCACTGATCCTTTTATTGTCTCCATAGTTTTGCCTTTTCCAGAATGTCACACAGTTGGAATGATACAAATTGTAACCTTTTCAGATTGACTTCTTTCACTTAGTAATATTCATATAAGATTCCTCTATGCTTTTTTATGTCTTCTAGATCGTTTCTACTTACTGCTGATTAGTATTCCATTGTTTAGATATACCACACTTTATTCATCCATTCACCTACTGAAGAATATCTTGGAAGTTTCCACACTTTGGCAATTATGAATAAAGCTGATATAAATACTATATGTAGGGTTTTGTATGGACTTTTGACTCCTTTGGGTAAATACCAAGGACACGATTTTTCTTCCATGGTAAGAAACTGCCAAAATGTCTTCCAAAGTGCCTGTATCATTTTGCATTCCCACTGGCAATAAATAAGGTAGTCATTCCTCCAAATTATTTTCAGTATATGATGTCAGTGTTCTGGATTTTGGCTATTTGAAAAGGTGTGTAGTGCTATTCTGCTGTTTCAATTTCCGTTTTCCTGATGACATGTGATGTGGAACATCTTTTGATATGCTTATTTGCAATTAAACATCTTCTTTAGTGAGATGTCTATTAAAGTTTTTGATCCATTTTTAAATCAGATATTTTTTATTGAGTTTTGAGAATTCTTTGCATATTTTGCAAAACAGTTCTTTATTTGTCTTTGCAAATATTTTTCCTGTTTGTGCTTTTCTTTTTATTCTCTTCACCATGTCTTTCATAGAGCAGCAATTTTAATTTAATGAAGTCCTTATTTAATTTAATAAAACTCTTTCTTTCTTTCATGGATTATGCTTTGATGTTATATATAAGAAGACATCATCAAACCCAAGGTCAGTAGGTGCTCCTATTTTATCTTCTAAGAGTTTTATAGGTTTGTATTTTCTTATTCCTCTTTTAAAGTAAGTCATTATCACTAAAGGTGAGTGCTTTTTACTCTTTTTTTTTTTTCAGTTAAAACAAAGTCAAATCATATATGGCATACTTCCTAAGCATTCATAATATTCTGAGAACGTGTTGCTCCAAATCTGACCTTATTTCTTGAACTGTAAGACCTCTAATCATAGTAGTGAAAAATACCTTCATTAGAGTAATAAGCAAAAAATAAAGTAATACTTTATTTATTTTAAAGAAGAAAACAAAATGATTAAGAATTTTGACTTTATTTATTTATTTAACAGAGAAAGAAAGCATGAGTTGGGGGAAGAACAGAGGGAGAAGGGGAGAAAGGGAGAGGAACAGACTCTCCACAGAGCACAGAGCCTTATGCAGGACTCTATATCACAACCTTAAGATCATGATCTGAGCAAAGTCAAGAGTTGGATGCTTAACCAACTAAGCTACCCAGGTGCCCCTAAATACTTTGATTCTTTCACTCTTTCATATATTCATTGATTCATGCAGTCATCCATTTATTCACCCCATTATGTATACAACAAATATCTATCAAGTCAAGCTCTATCTAGACATAAGACTAATAATAAACTACATGTGATAAACTACAAAGTCATCACTACACATTAGTGTATTGTAATTTCTTGATTAAGAATTTAGATAATATCTTAATTCCTAAGAATTTAGACTGAGGAGAAATTTGTATAAGCTGAAATGGTATGTGTGGATTCAGAAAGGTGTTTTGTTTGAAATTAATTATATAGGCTTGATTAGGTTTGCATAGTCAGGGAGAAGATCATTTTCCAGGCTATCATAGGTTATTTGATTATATAACAATTACTTATTCAACAATATGAATTTATTTATGTAGTTAAAACTTAGATGGATAATCTCCAGTTACAAACTACATTTTTATTGACATATTGTTGACATACATTATATAGTTTCAAGTATATAGCATAGTGATTTGACTATAATAAATACAATTACCATTTGTAACCATACTTTATTACAATATTATTGACTATATCCCTTTTACTATACTTTTCATCTATGTGACTTATTTATTTTATAACTGGAAGTTAAAATGCAGAATGTTATTTAACAATTCTTATTTCTCAGAAGTTCAAGGTTTTAATAAGTATCTTATATAAAATTTTTAAACTGAAATTCTTTGTAATGAACTAAATATAATCTAGAGATATGACTGCACAGTAAGACTAGAGTCAGTTTAATAAGCAAACTATCAATGTGTGTAGTTTGGGATTTGAGTTACTAAGACATGAAAATGAATGTCATAATGGCTGACAGTTTCCCTCACGTGATCCTCATTAATAAAGTAAAGCATAACATATACAGGTCCTTTCCAATTCATTGCTCTGGTCTATGAAGACAAGTATTCTATGCTACTTCAAATGTTGACATAAAACTGCCCAAATGTTTCTGATTCTCTTTGGTAGAGATTCTAAACTGCTAAACTGTGATGAGTTTTGATATTACAGTTTTGTGAAGGGCATAATAAACTGCATTAAAGGAAAAATCAAAGCATCTAAATTAATAGATGTTTTCATGAATGTGAAAATTGCATATAGAGGAAATTATAAATTTTTATTCATGTTGATAACTAATTTGGCTTTTAATATTTTAATTAATTTGATTTTGATGGCTAAAAATTCTTGAATATATAAACAAACAGGAAAACTCATCTCTATTAGCTCATTTTAATGCATTATTCTATGTATACTCAGAAATCAGACTTTTTGAAACATTTCATATAAATCAAAGTTCTGAGTCATGTGATTTAAATTAATAAGGATGGTATATAATCATGTGTTAGCATGCCTATAGAAAATGGTGGTCAATTTTTTAATTAAAAAAGAAAATTCTAGCAAATATTTTTTAAACATAGCATATTAAATCATTTTTAAATTAGTAAAGGTACTATATAAATATTATGTGGAAATATAATTATAATATTAAATCCTAAAATTAAGAAAAACTTTAATTCATTTTGTATCATGTGTAGAAATTGACAGGTAGAATTTCCTTTTGAATGAAAAATTATATCAAGGAAACCAAACCAAAAAATATATTTTGGCAAACAAACATATTGACATCTATCTGGCATCAGTTTTATAATATAATACCAAATAACACATATAGATACACATATGTATCTATAATATACACACCTATGTATACAGGGTTTACCTATGACATAAATGTTTAACCTGTGCTGACCTATGCTGAAGAATGAAAAGGAGTCAAAACCTTTTCAGCATTGGTGATAGAAAACAAATAATTAAGAATATATTACATTTTATTATTATTATTTATTATTAGGCAAATAGTTATTTTATGAAACTCCACAAAATTTTAGTGAGAAATTAATCATTGTATTTGGGAAACCCAGAGTTTCCCAGAATTTCTCATAGTCTCTAATTCCTTGAGCTTGATAAGTAAAAGACAGTTATGGAAAAATGTACAAATTCAGCTTTCTGGACTCAATTGCACAAGAAAGTGATTTGGAAATCTAGGGTTGGGTCTGACTATTTGTACTTTATTTTTTAAAGCCTGTTTCATATTTGCAGGTAAGTTTACAGATAAATTACATGTAATCATATAACAATTATATACAACCTAATCTTAAAATATTTTATGATTTCTCCTAAAGAGTTCACCCATTTATGTATTACATAAGGGATGAAGTTGATGTAGTGGAAGGGACAAATTTAGGTCCAATCCTGACTGTGCTATAACTGCATGACTATGGGCCAGATACTCCATTTTATAACTTATTAAATGGAAATCTTAAGGTCAATTTCATGTCATTGTTGTGTTGAATTAAATGAGTATATAAATCTAAATGTAACATAATATTTTGTACTTAGGAGCTTCTAAATTCAATTCTTTGCATTTAATGAAATTTTGAATACATTTTATTTAATTAAAAGTATTATTCAGAAAAATTTATTGCTTCTTGATAGGTTATTTCTGATTATGGTAATGAGAAAAAAATCTTAGTTTCTATAATACAAAGGCCTAGTTAGTCTAATTTTATCATCTTTATCTCAATAAATAAACATTATTAAAGATTAAAAAATGGTTTCACCTAAAATTTTGGTGCAATATGGTTATGCTTGCTTCATGTAGACCTGGATATAAACAATAGCATGGAATTTACCTGTCTTAGAACCTTACTGTAGATCATATATGCTAGTAGGCAGTGATTAGTTGCTAGGAGGATGATTTATTATACTTGAGTAACCCCAGTGGACATTCTGAAGCCTGGGGTATGGAAAACTGTTCAGCAAATAATCAGAAGAACATACCAGGACAGTCAATAAAATATTGTTGCCATTTATATTGTTGAGAGAAGTATAATAATTCCAAAGGAAAAAATCTGTCACTGACATATATTTATAAACACACATATATATTCTTGAATAGATTGAGTAAATAAATGTATTTATTCAACACATATTCATAGGTGTTAGGCATAATATTATGCAATGTTATGGATACGGAAACCATTAGAACAAAATGAAATGGATTCAACAAAGATTCATATGCATAACAATAATAATATATTTGAACTACACAAATAATATACCTGAGTAACAAAACAGTTACAATCCTGAAGTATCCAAATCTGGCATCACATTAGAGCAATCTAAAGATTTCTCTTTTATTTTATACATTAGTTCCTGTTCCTTAATCACAGGTCCATATAGTCTGAAGTGGATCTTAGAAGTCTGCATTTTCTAAGGTTCCTTTTGAAACTGATGTAGATGAATATTTGAAAATTACTACCAGTAGATTTAAGAGGCTGGAGATTTCTTGCTGTGAGTCTGTGGAAAGTTCTTTGTGGTTGTGCCAATGTAGGACATGAAATAACATGGTGATTGCCATTGTTATTGCCATTTGTTCTTGGATATTCAATATATAAATGTTACATTGCTTTTCCTCCATTTCCAGTGAGATATCATACCATAGTCACAATTTTTCAGCTTTATCTCATTTTTTCTTCTTTTTTTAAAATAATTTTTATGACCCATCTAAGAATAGAATACTATTTTTTTGTTTAGCCATTTTTTTCATATCCCATTTAAATATCTAGAGAAAAAAAGGCTGCATTTTTTGTTATGCTTAGAGTGAGCTAGAATCTCTCACCAAGCTAATCTATTTCAGGAGTAATTAATTTCCAGTGATGTGCAATTAATATTTTCTGCTTATCATTGTTTACAACTTTATCTTCTGCATGCTGTACAGAACGATTTAGTATTCCTCAAATATGTGATGTTATCCCAAGCCACTGAGTCTTTGCACATGTTCCCTGTGATAACTCCCTGTTTATTACATTAATTCACATCTTAATACTGAGCCCTTGGAAAATGTCCATGACTCACAGAGGCAGAGTGTCTCCATATATACATTTAATTATCCCACTCATCATACTGTATTATGACTGTCTATAATTATTTGATAGAATACACATGTCTTTTTAATCTTCATTCTAGAATGCAACATAACTTCATACATATAAAGTATACCTTCTTAAATGAGAGAATAAATAAATATTTGAAAACATATTTTTAACTAAAATGGAACTGCAATGAAATATTCTCAAGTGCATTCTAAAATATGTGTTGTCTTCTTTTCTTTGTTGAATAAATTAAATATGATGTTAATAAAAATTAAGAATTCCAAAATCAAGAGTTAAACACAGTTAATACGCATCTCGTGTTCAGTCATATTGAAGTAAGTTTGGGGATTTTGAATAGTGAGATAAAATGCTATGGATTTTGAATAGTGAGATAAAAGCTGTAGCTTAAAATTAGGCCCATGAGTTCATATTGCTGAGTTTTCTACCACAATTGTAGGAACACTGATTCTAGTGTTTATGGGTACATACACACTCTCAACAAAACACAAATAAATAGTTTCCCATAAGAAATTGTTTAAAGACAAAAAACTTATTTTTTTCATAAATAACATAATTAGAATTACATTCCCTTTAAATAATTTATTACTGTACCTCATTTCTTCACAAAGATACATGGAGAGATTACCCACCTAAGTCTATTGTTATCCTGATATGAATGATTGCCATATAGAGGAGTCCTAAAAATATGGATTGTTATTAATTTATGTACTTTTGCTTTCTCCATTTTCCTTTCACAATATGAAATTAAAACACAATGAAACAAGTTTTTTTTTTCTCATCAGCAAACATTTATTAATCTAATTTTATTCATTAAAAGTTATCAGTCAACTCTGTGGCTTTTTCTGAATGTTAGTCAAGTAAACATTTGACAGCTATTTCCTGAGGCTGAAGAAAATTTGTTCTAGAAATAGAATTTGGCAGCATTTGACTTGCATGATACTCCAGGGGCTTTTCACAGGCAAAATTTTATGATGTGCAGGGTTTCATCATGTTTTTAAGAATTTGTACCATTATTATTTTATATTTCTTTTGATTGAGAACAAAGCATTTCATGCTATTAAAAAAATCACTAAAAGCAAAATCCATAGATCCTGGCTCCATATCTTAAAGCATTTTATACTTAGCAGTTCTGACAACACAGATGACAACTAATATTTCTTCTATGTTTTTGTGTTTCTGTCTTGCTGTTTCTGCTATTCCCTAATAAGTTCAATATTCCATACACTACCTCAGTATTGAGGAAGACCTATTAGACATGATTGCTTTGGTGACTGGTAAACCAATGACAGCTTAGGAAGTATCTGTGATGCAAATGTCAGATTTTGACAGGAGCACTGTTTTCAATAAAATCTTAACTTCAGTTTGTTGATTTGGATGTATTTCTACCTCCATGCTAGAAAAAATGAACTTTTCTTGCTTAACATTATTATTTTGTAAGTCATATTTTTCTTGCTTTGGTCTTAAAATTTCACTTACACTATAATTCATAAAACTTTTCAGATATGAAAACAGAAGAGTGAGAAAATTAAACAGATTACCTATGTCACAAAACTAGCAAATACCAGAGCTGTTGCTAGATCTCTTATTTCTTGGCTTTCACCCCAGTTGTCCATTGCACTTACTTACCCTGGAGTTACTCCATTAATCCCTCACACTGGAAAAGAACCCATATTATATACCATAATACTGTACATCTTCTACAAGCCACTTACCACAGTATTATTTAAATACTCGTTTTTTTTTCCCTCCTTGCTAGAAAATATGTTTGAGGGGAATATTATGTGCTGTTCACCATTAGAAATATAATATCACTCAATGATATTTGTTGACTACTTCACAGCAGTGAAAATTAAGCACCTTAAAACATTTTTCCTGATATTGATGTTTAAGAACTGCTGTCTGCCTTGCTTCTCCAGCTTGCATGCCTACATATCTGGCTGCAGTCTGTTTGTCTCCCTAGCCCTTGCTTTTGATATTCTGTCTCTCTCTTCCCCCTTCATGAATCATCTCCCATACCCTACTCCTAAGAGTCTCCTCCCCACAAAAAGTGTGTTCAGGAGTGACTCTTTGTTATGGCTTCTCCTTTGGACATGGCAAATGAACTAGTACTAAAACAAACAAAACAAGGAACAACAACAACAAAAAAGCCACATCAGTTTTTATCTTCATACTACCAAATTCTCTCTAACCAGAAATGGTACAGTTGCAGCCTAATTATAAACTTTTTCTTTTCTATTTTTTTTTTTGGTAAGGTTTTTAATTTGAGAGAGAGCGAGAGAGAGAACACAGAGGGAGAGAGAACTGAGGGAGAGGGAGAAGCATACTCCCCACTGAGCAGAGAGCTCAGGACTCTCAGATCATGACCTAAAACAAAGGCCCACACTTAAACAGATGAGCCACAAAGGAACCCCTAAACTTATTATTTTATCCAAAGGAATTACCATAGTAAAGTGGATTACTAAAGGCTGTGTGGATAGGAAGATCTGTATTCACATTCTAGGTGAGCCTCTAGCCTCAGTTTCCTCAACATAAAATATGAGTAATAACACCTAACACAAAGAGTTGGTAAGAACTGACTATAGCAAGCACCTGATGTGTATAGCAGACTGTCGGTCTCCATCTTTTATTTTCTACATTGATAAATAATAATCCCTTTTTTTTTTTTTTTTTTTACAGAGAGAGATCACAAGTAGGCAGAGAGGCAGGGAGAGAGAGAGGAGGAAGCAGGCTCCCTGCCAAGCAGAGAGCCCGATGCGGGACTCGATCCCAGGACCCTGAGACCATGACCTGAGCCGAAGGCAGAGGCTTAACCCACCGAGCCACCCAGGCACCCCATAATCCCTTTTTCTAACAATGCTCTTCCTGATATCCACACTCAAATCTTTTTGTACTTTTCATTTTTATAGAATGTATTCCCACCATTTGCCATCTCAACTGCTAGCAATTCCCCATGTGAACACCAGCCTTCTTTAACTGTTGATTTCCCTCAATGCATCTCTAATTACAACTACAGCAGCAGTGCATGCATTTGTGAGAACTCAGACTTGCCCCATGCAACTAGCTTCTCCATTCTACCTCAAGGTTTTCTACATACTTGGGAACTTACAGAATCTAGGCCAAGCACAGCCAAGACACTAACTCCAAGAGGAGTTAATTCCCTAGAAGTCTCCATAAACACTTAGAACTAACAAAGAAACACTTCTGCCTCCCAAATCTTAAATGCATATTTCTGGAAAGCATCCCTGACACTTTTCAGGAGTTCCCTGGGTCAAGCCTCCATTGCTCACATAAGTGACGTCCAAAACAGATTTTGATGTTGAATCTTCCTATTTCCTGGTCCCAATTTATTGTTTCCTCACTTTGCTTTTTGATATTGGTCCTCAGATAAATAACCTGCACTCATATCCTTGATATAAGTTCTCCTGCTAGAAGAATATCAATAAAAATGCACATATACCCTCAAGAATGTGAGTATGTAACCCATTATCTGTATTCCTATTTTCTTTTGCCTACTTTTTTAGCCTACTGAAATAATCATTTCTCTATTCCTTCCTATTTTTCCCCCCAAAAAAGCTACAAATTTCACTTTGTGTGTAGGTATAGAAGAAGTAGTAGTGTATTAATATTTGCTACTTCTTCACCACTTGGAATCCCGGTTTTTTTTTTTCCCTTGCTACTCTGAAACTGCTTCCTGAAAGTTATCAAATGTATTCTAGTTTCCAAATTCTATAAGTCATTTTTCTGTTCTTATTCTCCTTGACATTTTTGGGTCTTAGATCATGCAGGATCCAAGGGCAGGCTGCCCCAAGATGGGCCACCTTGGCATAAAGATTAGTTTGAGGTAAAAACAAAACCTAGCAGATGTAGGAAAAGAGCTCTGACTCCCCCTCAACTGCCTAAACTTATATTAAAAAGGAGAGCCTATATCAGGAAAAGAACTACTACAGAGATTCCCCTTTACCTAAGAAACTTATCTGCATAATACCGCAACTTTTGTTTTTCTGAACATCTTTCACCTTCCTACTAATGGCCTCCCTCTTCTTTGGATCCTCCTACAGTAGAGTGGCCCTACCCCTCTCTGTAGCTCAGGTAAGCTTCATGCTGCCCACTGTCTTTGAAATTTCATGTCTGTATAAATTCCCTGTGCATAAATCTATTAAATTTGATTTTCTCCTGTTAATCTGTCTCAAATCAATTTGATTCTAAATCCAGTTAGAAGGACCACAGGGTACGTGAAGGTCTTCCTCCTCAACAATCACAGTGTCAGGTGTCCCTTCTCTTGGTTGTGGAACATAGTTCTCTTTTTGCCTATAAATGAATTTCTCTAATAATTTCACATATCCTATTAGATTATGTGCAAATGCTTTCCCTTGAGATTTAAATCCTTCACAATGTAATCAAACCTGTTTTTCCTTTCAAAATGTTTATTTTTTTTTATTTTTGTATATTCTAAACCAGTGGTTCTCAAAATCCGCTGCACACTTGGATCTTCTGGGGATCTTTAAACAATAGTAATGCCTAGCTCATCTCTCAGACATAGTAATTAGTATTGATAGAAATCTAAACATTGGGAATTTTTATTATTATATATATATTTTTTTAATTTCTTTTCAGCGTAACAGAATTCATTGTTTTTATACCACACCCAGTGCTCCATGCAATGCATTCCCTCCATAATACCCACCGCCTGGCTCCCCCAACCTCCCACCGCCCCTTCAAAAGCCTCAGGTTGTTTTTCAGAGTCCATAGTCTCTCATGGTTCATCTCCCCCTCCAATTTCCCTCAACTTCTTTCTCCTCTCCTTCTCCCCATGTCCTCCGTGTTATTTGTTATGCTCCGCAAATAAGTGAAACCATATGATAATTGACTCTCTCTGCTTGACTTATTTCACTCAGCATAATCTCTTCCAGTCCCGTCCATGTTGCTACAAAAGTTGGGTATTCATCCTTTCTGATGGAGGCATAATACTCCATAGTGTATATGGATCACATACATATTCCTTATCCATTCATCTGTTGAAGGGCATCTTGGTTCTTTCCACAGTTTGGCGACCGTGGCCATTGCTGCTATAAACATTGGGGTACAGAGGGCCCTTCTTTTCACTACATCTGTATCTTTGGGGTAAATACCCAGTAGTGCAATTGCAGGGTCATGGGGAAGTTCTATTTTTAATTTCTTAAGGAATCTCCACACTGTTCTCCAAAGTGGCTGCACCAACTAGCATTCCTACCAACAGTGTAAGAGAGTTCCCCTTTCTCCACATCCTCTCCAACACACGTTGTTTCCTGTCTTGCTCATTTTGGCCATTCTAACTGGTGTAAGGTGGTATCTCAATGTGGTTTTGATTTGAATCTCCCTGATGGCTAGCGATTATGAACATTTTTTCATGTGTCTGATAGCCATTTGTATGTCTTCATTAGAGAAGTGTCTGTTCATGTCTTCTGCCCATTTTTTGATATGATTATCTGTTTTGTGTGTGTTGAGTTTGAGAAGTTCTTTATAGATCCTGAATATCAGCCTTTTGTCTGTACTGTCATTTGCAAATATCTTCTCCCACTCTGTGGGTTGCCTCTTTGTTTTGTTGCTTTTTCCTTTGCTGTGCAGAAGCTTTGATCTTGATGAAGTCTCAACAGTTCATTTTTGCTTTTGTTTCCTTTGCCTTTGGAGACATCTTGAAAGAAGTTGCTGTGGCTGATATTGAAGAGGTTACTGCCTATGTTTTCCTCTAGGATTCTGATGGATTCCCGTCTCATGTTGTGGTCTTTTATCCATTTCGAGTTTACTATAGCACCAAGAACCATAAGATACCCGGGAATAAACCTAACCAAAGAGGTAAAGTATCTGTACTTGAGGAACTACAGAATACTCATGAAAGAAATTGAAGAAGACACAAAAAGATGGAAGACTATTCCATGCTCTTGGATCCAAAGAATAAACATTGTTAAAATGTCTATACTGCCTAGAGCAATCTATACTTTTAATGCCGTTCTGATGAAAATTCCAACAGTATTTTTCAAAGACCTGGAGCAAATAATCCTAAAATTTGTATGGAATCAGAAGAGACCGCAAATTGCTAAGGAAATATTGAAAAATAAAAATAAAACTGGCAGCATCATGTTGCCTGATTTCAAGCTTTACTACAAAGCTGTGAACACCAAGACAGCATGGTACTGGCATCAAAACAGACACATAGACCAGTGGAACAGAGTAGAGAGCCCAGATATGGACCCTCAACTCTATGGTCAAATAATCTTCAACAAAGCAGGAAAAAACATACAGTGGAAAAAAGACAGTCTCTTCAATAAATGGTGCTGGGAAAATTGGACAGCTATATGTAGAAGAATGAAACTCAACCATTCTCTTACACTGCACACAAAGATAAACTCGAAATGGCATTGGGAATTTTTAAAAGCTTCTCAGGTGGATCTTTATTTAGTAAAATTTAAGAACCATTGTTTTAAATTATAGACAAGTTTAACTCTTAAATTTTTAATTGTTAAATATTTTGCCCAACATCTTGTCATCATCAATTTTTGGTTTACACTGTTTCTAAAAAATGTTTTCCCAGTCCTATTTCCACTTTCTCAAATCTTACCTTTCTTTAAGGTCATTGGAAATAACATTTTGTGCATGAAATATGTTCTAGTAGTTTCTGCCCTAAGCAGTTCTGACTGATTATGAGCCATTAAACATATTTTTAGTAAATCTTTTTTAGACTTTTGTGGACTCTTGCTTCCATAAGAATACATTTTATTTATTTATATATTTATTTATTTATTTATTTATTTATTTCACTAATATAGCACAGAGTCTAGCAAAATACCTGAAAGCCACATTTGTGAATCTTAGGAAATACTTGTTGAATGACTAGCCTACTTATCAGCTAACTGAATAAACCACCTGAAAAATGACAAATTATCTCAAATGTCTTTGTTAAGGCCCTACTTTGTGAGGGAAATGCCTATGTATAATTTATTTAATGTGCCTATCAAATCTTGGGGATAACCTTATCTATATATGTTGCTATATAATTATTTTGGATGGATAATTTTTTTATTTTTTTAAAAATTTATTTATTTGTCAGAGAGAGAGGGAGAGAGAGCGAGCGAGCATAGGCAGACAGAGTGGCAGGCAGAGGTAGAGGGAGAAGCAGGTTCCCTGCCGAGCAAGGAGCCCGATGTGGGACTCTATGCTAGGACGCTGGGATCATGACCTGAGCCGAAGCAGCTGCTTAACCAGCTGAGCCACCCAGGCGTCCCTTGGATGGATAATTTAATGAATGTGTGAGTGGCTTTAAGCTTAACTACTTTTTTTTTTTTTTGAAATAATAAATTCATTTGAAATTGACCAAGTTACAATCTGGTTAGACTTCAGTTTTTGAATAGAAAGACTTTGATGGGATATTTCTGTTTTCAAGTTTTGAAATAGTCTACTGGTCTATTCATTTAAGATTCTATAGCTATCTATCATTTATTGAACACTACCTGTGTGCCAACCATTGGGATGAATTTGTTGAAGGTATTGTTTACTTAATTCTCAGAAATGGTGGCTGTAGTGCATGAGATTAAGGACACAAAGTTGGGATCCATTAGGTATAAATCCAAATCTTATCACCCAATACTCATGATTGCCAATAAATTAATATCTCTAGTTCTCATTTACTCACTGTAAAATTAAGATAATAATACAACTTGTTGCAATGTGTTGTTCTATGGATTAAATAAAATATGCTTTGACAGTGCCTGGTACTGAATAAATGCTTACAGTTTTGAGCTATTAATTTAATAGTTGTCATTTGATTACATAATTTACATATGATTACATGATTAAAAAAATGGTGATTAGAAAGTGGATTTTTCTCATCTCAGAGCTTTAAATGGAAGAGTGTAAATTCAAACCAGATTAGCAAAATTTAGAATTCTAAACACTTTCCTGTACTAGATTTTTGTTCTTTCCCATTTTTGAAATAAAGAACACTGAATCTAATTAATTTTTCCATACCAACCATCTAATATCTATCACAGACAGGAAGTAATAATATAGAGGAAAATCAAAGATAAAAGATATTGATTTTCTCATAGTAATACACAGGAAGATATATGAAGCAATGTTTTGTAATATGCACAAGACTTACTCAAATGATATTTAATCATCTTGCGTCCACCAAAATCCCTCAGAAATGATTATCTGAGAAGTGAGAAACTTCAGCCTTCAGGTGAATGATGCAAAGATGCCGAATGCTCATCCTTACAAAGGATAAAACTTGCTTGGGGAATTGTTATTTCTCATAGGAAATCACCATGACCCATGGAAACATTTCTGGACTTTTTTTTTTTTTTTTTTTTTTTGGTGCACAGTACTAAGGAAGGGAGAAATTTAGTCGTGCAAGTTTGCTGTGGCTGATAAAAACATTTCCACTATTTAAAAAAATGAATATTTTAAGGGTAGAAATGGGGAGTAAAGTGGGAAAATGAAGAGTGAAAATCAGTATATGGACTAGGCATACACAGATAACAATTTCTGGTAGACAAATTAATCCAAATATAGGGTGTGGAATTGAATAAATATAGCATTGAAAATCTTCATTGAGAAGTTGAAAGTACCAGTTCAAAGAATCTAATCCTGCCTGTAGATTTCCATGAAACTTCCTTCCAGTCAGCCTATTCTATGAGTGTCAGTCATTACTTTTTTTTTTTTTTTTTCAAAAATTGTACTTTTAAGGGGGTGACTGGATGGTGCAGTCAGCTAAGCATCTGACTCTTGATCTCATTTCAGGTCATGATCTCAAGGTCCTGAGATAGAACCCTGCATGGGGCTCCATGCTTAGTGTGGAGTCTACTTGGAATTCTTTCCCTCTGCTCCTCCTAGTGCTAGTGTGCATGCACTCTCTCTTTCTCTCTCTCAAATAAATAAATCTTAAAAAAAATACTTTTAGGAGCACGTGGCTGGTTCAATTGGTAGAGCATGTGACTTCTGAACTCAGGATTGTGAGTTTGAGCTGCATTTTAAGTATAGAGATTACTTTTACAAAATTGTACTTCTATTGTTTCCTTATATTACAAAATAGTTATAAGCTCCAAAGAAATTGTGTTCTTCCTAATATTGGTATGTTTCCTTAGCCCTACATATTTGGTCTAAAAAGATATGCATTCTTCATTCTCTTACAAACTTCTTGGGGTTTGAAGATGACACAATTTCTAAGAGCTTCAAAATGTTAAGTGACAGTGGACAATTCCTGCTTATAGGTAGGATATTGCTCAAATAGATAGGCTTTGCATTTGAGTAGATATGATTCATATTTTTAAAGGGGATTATGTATTACTACATATCCTTTACCTTAGTTATAATAAGCTTTGACTGTAACAGTAGAAATGGAAATTAAACATATTTCAAAGCTTGCCTTATAAATATTAACACAGAGTTAGCAAATTAATCTTAAATTTAAATATGTGCAATCTTGAATAAATGTTGCACTTACACAAGCAATCGTGCCAGAACATTCTTTACAATTTACTGAGCTGTTTTGTGTGACTGCACACTCAGCTAACACAGCCATTTTACACTTAACTGAGTAGATTCAGAGCCAGAGAAGAGATACTTTTTATTTTAACATCACCTATAGCTAAAGTTATGTCAGGATATCCATTATAATGCTGTTTTCAGGGCTTAGTACCTTTGTAATAGTTTTAATCATGGACCGAATTCAAATTTCTTTCTGAAGAATACCAAGCAACATAGCTTTAGAAAAGGTTTAGAAAAGCTTTCTGTCTCTCCCCAAATATCTTATTGTGTTGTACTCTTCTTCTTGTGATGATGTGAAACAAGATGCTTATGTGTTGAGATGAAGTGAGGTGAATGACATAAGTAAGCATGGTGATGTTAACATTAGGCTACTACTGACCTTCTGATAAGTCAGAGATAGGATTATCAGCTTCAGGACCACAGTTGACCACAGGTAACTGAAAACAGTGGAAACAAAATGATGGAGGGGGGGCTATTATAATCCTGGATATCGTCTAAACTTTGAAGTCAACTTTTTTTTGATCCTTGATAATTCCTATTAGGCAAGCTGGTGTAAAGAGTTAACTATTCTTTGTTCCCTGTTCTCATGTTTTTATAAGATTTTGTTCCACTTCCCAGAGGGGGCAGTAGTACTAGTAGACAAAGGGAGCCCTTTGTCCAGCCCTTTATTAATTCCTTTCTAGAGAACCTCTGATCACTGCATTTATTGATAATTACATTCCAGCATTTACCAAGAATTTAAGGAAAAGCATTTTGTGTTTAACTCATTTCATTTCTATTTTGTTAAATTTTCATTTTTTAAAATTGTCAACATCTACTTACCAGTTAATATTTTTTAAAAATACAAGATAAAAAGTGAAAATACCCACTCTATCTCCTTTTGTTCTGTTCTTAGTAATGCTTAATGTTATTAGTCTTATGTGTAAGCTTCCACAACTTTTTTTTCATGTGGTTACAAAGACCTTTATCATAAATAGCATCAAGCATTTATATTTTCTATGATTTACTTTTAATTCTAACTACATAGTATAAGCATCATTTCACAGCAGTACTTCTGAAACTATTTCATTATTTTTACTTTTTAAAAATTAAATCCCATGTAATAGGGGTGCCTGGGTGGTTCAATGGGTTAAGCCTCTGCTTTCAGCTCAGGTCATGATCTCAGGATCCTGGGATTGAGCCCCAGCATTGGGCTCTCTGCTCAACAGGGAACCTACTTTCTCCACACACACCCCCATCTGCCTCTCTGCCTGCTTGTGATCTCTATCAAAGAAATAAATAAAATCTTAAAAAAAAATCCCATGTAATGAATAAACCATGCACATGTAAGCATCTTTATAGAAAGATTTTTCTCCCTCATATTTAAATAATTCAATCAACATCACAAACAAGTGCTTTGAACATGTTATCATTGTAATTATGTACTAGTACTACTTGGGCTTAGACTCCTAGAAGTAGAATTGATAAAGCAAAGAGTTTATATTTTTTTAATAAACTCTAAAACTATTTCAAAACTATTAGTGTATGAGAAAACCCTTTTGTTATGACTCAGTCTTTCTCAATACCTTTTTTATCTGAGAAATAAAATTTTAATTTTATTTTATATTCCTTATTTCAAATTTCTCTGATGATGAACGATATATATATATATATATATTCACATGTTTTAAATATTTTCTGTGATAAATGTCCTATTCATATCCTTAGCATATTTTTATGATACAGATTTTTGATATTGATCTGTATGTATGCTTACATTAAAATTTTGTTTATTATGTACAGATAATTTTCTTTGACCTATATTTTTTCTGTTGTTTGATTTATCTGTCCTTCCAAAAATTTTAACTTATATAATATAAAATCATATAAATATATAATTTTAAGTGTTGTAGAAAAAATTACTGTATACACATATATACAAAGCACATATGTGTAACTTTTACTGTTGCATTTTGTTTGGTTTGATTTATATGATAATCTTAAATTTGATAGAACTTGATAATTCAGAGACACATGATTGATTATAGGAAAATCTAACCTATAGATGTGTAGGATACAATTTCTTTTAAGAATTAGAGTTTCTTTGAAACTCTTCTTAGGTTTTTGGTTTATATGCACAAATCATTATGAAAAATGGAATATATTTATGGCACATTTATTTTTCTTATTTTCTGATTTTCAAGATGTAATGCAATATAAATAACTTAATTAGTGCTTAGAAAAATCATTGGTAAAAAAATAAAAAGAAAAATGATTGGTGTAAACTGTATTTTCATGTACATTCTTGGGGTCTTTCCCAAAGTTTTGATTCAATGGCTAATAGGTCTAGGAATTTATATTTTAAGAAGCACCCCTGATTTTTTTTTTTTTTTTGGTATTCACCTCTAGAAATCTCTAACTTACACACAATTTGGATTATTAATGAGACTAAATTAGCTCTTTTACAAGAATTAAAAGATACTTGTATAAAATTGTATTCAAAGTTCCAATGAAAATGTAGAATATTAAATAGGAGATAATACACAAAAGAGTTACAAAACATGTCATAGATTTTTTTCCCTATTTTTGTAATGGTACACAACAAATGAGTTTGTATTTTATTAAGGTTTAAGTTTAAATCCAGTTAGTTAACATAGAGCATCATATTAATTTCTGGTGTACAATATAATGATTCAGCAGTTCCATACATCACCCTGTACTCATCACAAGTGCATTTCTTAATCCCTATCATGTATTTTACCCATCTCCCCACTGGTAATCATCAGTTTGTTCTCTATAATTAGGAGTCTGTTTCTTGGCTTGTCTCACTCTTTCTCTCTCTCTCTCTCTTTTTTTTTTTCCATTGCTTATTTATTTTGTTTCTTAAATTCCACATATAAGGGAAATCAAATGGTATCTGTTTTTCCCTGCCTGAATTAATGTGTTTAGCATTGTAGTCTCTAGATCCATCCATGCCATTGCAATTGAAAAAATTTCATTCTTTTTTTTTATAGCTGAACAATATTCATATTTTTATCCATGCATCTATCAGTGAACACCTGGGCTACCTCCATATCTTGGCTATTGTCAATAATGCAGTTATAATCATAGAGGTGCATTTATCTCTTTAAATTTGTATTTTTGTATTCTTTGAGTAAATACCCACTAATGCAATTGCTGGCTCTTAGAGTAGTTCTATTTTTAACTTTTTAGAACCTCCAGACTATTTCCAAAGAGGCTACACCAGGGACAGAGTCCGAGATACTGGAGGAGTAGACCTTAATTTATTCTGGTCCCAGGTATTCAGTTAGATAGCAATCAAATCATTTTGAACACTTGTGAACTCAATCAGAGATCAAAGAAGAAAATAGCTGCAACTCTATGAATAGAAAAACAACTACTTTCTGCAAGGTAGGAGGTGTGGAGAAGTGAAATCCGAGGCAATATATGGGAAAGCAGACCATAGGGGAAGGGAGCCTTGATCTGCCAGCTACCAGCAAGTAATATATCAGTGGAGCACAAAAATACAAAACTTTTAGAGGTCTTCTCCCATGAGGGACATTGCTCAGTCTGCTAGGTGGGGATAGAAACCTAGTTGGGCCAGTATGGTCTCAGGATCCTCTGGGTCACAGGAATACTGGGGAATGCCTCAGTGTGGCAGAGCTCCCAGGCATCAAAGCAGAGAAGCTGGCTGTAATCAGTGAGCCCAGGAGTGAGCTCTCAGTCTGAGGTTGCCATAAACTGGAAACTGCAGACAGTTGGCTGACAGTTTTCTGAACAAGGGACCAGCAGGCAGGATAACCAGCAAGATCCTCCTTCCTCCCCCAGGGAGGAATTGCGTGGGAGTGTGCTACAGGAGACTGTGGGGTTTGGAGATTTGAAATGGGGTCATGTGCCTGAGATAGAAATACTTGGACACAGGCCAGGTGAACACAGAGTACATTCAGTAGTGATTGAGTGATTTCCTCTGAGAGCTCACTAGGAAGTCAGGCCCTGAGCTCTTGGCTCTGGGGCCAGAGATTAGGAGGTCTCCATTTTCATTCTCATCCTCTTAAGCTTGACAGAAAGCCTTCAAGGAACAAAAGTCACATAGAACAAACTGGAACAGATTATGTAGCCTCGCCCCCTGGCAAGGGCGGTACAATTCTGTCTGGGGCAAATACATTTAATTAATGCAATAAATCTCTCCCCAGACAAATGGCAAGAACATAAACAAGACCAAGTTTACTGCAAAACTCTAGTACTAGAAGAATACAGCCCATAGAACTCATGGCTTTTCTTCCATGATTCTTTAGTCTTCCAACCTTATTTTTTTTTTGATATTTTATTTTTTTTAATTTTAATACTTAATATTTTTTTTAATTTTTAAATTTTTATTTTTTCTTTCTTTTAAAAAAATTCTTCTTCCTCTTTTCAACCAATATCTTATTTTTCAACTTCTTTTATTTTTTTTAAATTTTAAATTTTACAGTTACTATCCCTTCACTATATTTAATCTTATTTTTGTATATATATGTTTTTCTTTCATTAAAATTTTGGGATGTAGTTTCCTCTAACAAACCAAAATACAACCAAAATCTAGTGTATGGCTCTGTTCTATTCACCTGTGTGATCATACTCTCTCTCTCTCTTTTTTTCCTTGATCCTCCTTTGTTTTGTTTCGTCTAGGTTTTTTTTTTTTTTTTTTGCTTTTTTTCTTCGTTAGAGTTTTCTTTTTAATTTTCACCTTTATAATTACAGTCTATCCTTTCAATGCATTTAATTTTATTTTTGTATATAAGTTTTTCTTTCTTTATAATTTTGAGATATATTTCCTCCTAACAAACTGACCAAAATACATGCAGGAAATCGTGTATTGTCATGTTCTAATCACCTGTGTGTTTATATGTCTTCCTTTATGTTGTTATTATTTTTTTCTTTCTCTTTTGATTTTTCTTGTCTTTTAATTTCCATTTTTACAGTTATATTCTACCATTTCATTGTATTTAATTTAATTTTGTTTTTGTACTTGTTTTTTTCTTTCTGTAAATTTTTTTCAATTTAGTTTTCTAAAAAACAGACCAAAATACCAAAATACACACAGAATCCAATGTATTGCTCTATTGTATCTGCTCAGCTGTTTGATTATATTATCTCTCTCTCCCTCTTCTCTCTCTTTTTCCCCATTTTCAGGGCTCTTTTGGTTTGTTCACTATATATTTCTCTGGGGTGGTTGTAGCCACTTTAGTATTTTGTTCTCTCATACATCTATTTTTTCTCTGGTCAGAATGATAAGATGGAAAAACTCACCTCAAAAAAGAGAATAAGAGGCAGTCAGTACTAGGGACCTAATAAGTATGGACATAAGTAAGATGTCAGAATAATGATTATAAAGATACTAGCAGTCTTAAGAAGGGAGTTTACAGCACTACAAGCCTTTTTCAAGAAACAAGAAAAGTACCAAAAACACAACCTAACCCTACACCTAAAGGAGCTGGAGAAAGAACAGGAAATAAAGCCTAAATACAGAAGAAGAAGAGAAACCATAAAGATTAGAGTATAAATTAATGGATTAGGAACCAAAAGAACAGTAGAACAGATCAACAAAATTAGAAGGGGCTTCTTTGAAAGAATTAATAAGATTGATAAACCCCTGGCTAGACCTATCAAAAATAAAAGGGAAAGAACCCAAATTAATAAAATCATGAATGAAAAAGGAGAAATCACAACCAACACTAAATAAATACAAACAATTATAAGAACATATAAGAGCAAATATATGCCAACAAATTAGACAACTGGAAGAAATGGATACATTCCTAGAGACATATAAACTACCAAAACTGAACCAGTAGGGAATAGAAAACCTGAATAGACCCATAACCAGGAAGGAAATTAAAGCAGTAATTAAAATCTCCAAATAAACAAGAGTCCAAGGCCAGATGGCTTCCCAAGGGAATTCTACCAAACATTTAAAGAAGAATTAAAACCTCTTTTTCTGAAGCTGTTTCAAAAAATAGAAATGGAAGGAAAATTTCCAAACTCTTTTT
The DNA here is from genome assembly GCA_004024625.1 of Mellivora capensis. Classification (NCBI taxonomy): domain Eukaryota; kingdom Metazoa; phylum Chordata; class Mammalia; order Carnivora; family Mustelidae; genus Mellivora; species Mellivora capensis. Next base: position 62,580 of record PISX010007056.1, read on the forward strand.
ATGAGACCAACATTGCATTAATCCAAAAACCAAACAAACAACTCACCAAAAAGGAGAATTATAGACCAATATCCCTGATGAACATTAATGGAAAAATTCTGACCAAGATACTAGCCAATAGGATCCAACAGTACATTAAAAGTATTATCCACCACAACTAAGTGGGGTTTATTCATGGGTTGCAATGCTGGTTCAACTTCTGCAAATCAATCAATGTGATATGCTACATAAATTAAAGAAAGGATAAGAACCATATGATCCACTCAATAGAAGTAGAAAAGCATTTGACAAAGTACAGCATTCTTTCTTTATTAAAACTCTTCAAAGTGTAGGGATAGAAGTTAAATACCTCAATATAATATAAGCCACATATGAAAAACCCACAGCAAACATCATTCTCAATGGGGAAAAACTGAGAGCTTTTCTCTAAGGTCAGGAACGTGGCAGGGATGTCCCCTCTCACCACTGTTGTTCAGCATAGTACTAGAAGCTTTAACCTCAGCAATCAGACAAGAAAAAGAAATAAAATGCATCAAAATCAGCAAAGAAGCCAAACTCTCACTCTTTGCAGATGATAGGATACTATATATCAAAACCCAAAAGACTACATGCCAAAACTGCTAGACCTCATACAGGAATTCAGTAAAGTAGCTGAATATAAAATCAATGCACAGAAATCAGTTGCATTGCTAAACACCAACAATGAGAAAGACAAAAGATAAATTAAAAACTGATCCCATATACATTTGCTCCCCAAACCATAAGATATCTAGGAATAAACCTAATCAAAGAGGCAAAGGAACTGTACTCAGAAAACTATAGAACATTCATGAAGAAAATTGAAGAAGTCAAAAGAAATGAAAAAAAAAAAGTTCTACACTCATAGATTGGAAGAACAAATATTGTGAAAATGTCTATGCTACCTAGAGCAATCTGCACATTCAATGCAATCCCTATCAAAATACCAATTTTTCCTGAATAGCTAGAGGAATGTTGAAAAAGAAAACCAAAACTGGGGCATCACTATTCTGGACCTCAAGCTCTATTACTAAGCTGTAATCATCAAAACAGTATGGTACTGGAACAAAAACAGACACATGGATCAGTGGAACACAATAGAGAATGCAGAAATGGAGCCTCAATTCCATGGGCAACTAATCTTCAACAAAGCAGGAAAGAATAGCCAATTGAAGAAAAAAGAGAGTCTCTTTAACAAATGGTGTTGGGAAATTTGGACAGCCACATGCCAAAGAATGAAACTGGACCATTTCTTTACACAATACATAAAAACAGACTCAAAATGGATGAAAGCCCTACATGTGATAAAGGAATACATCAAAATCCTAGAGGAGAACATGGGCAGCAATCTCTGTGACCCCAGCTGCAGCAACTTCTTGCTAGACATGTATCCAAAGGTAAGGGAAACAAAGGCACAAATGAACTTTTGGGACTTCATCAACATAAAAAGCTTTTTCACAGCAAAGTATACAGTCAACAATATCAAAAGGCAACCTATAGAATGGGAGAAAGAAAATATTTCCAAATGACATATCAGATAAAGGGCTGTTATCCAAAATATATAAATAACTTATCAAACTCAACACCCAAAGAACAAATAATCCAATCAAGAAATGGGCAGAAGACATGAACAGACATTTCTCCAAAAAGACATCCAAATGGTCAACAGGCACATGAAAAAGCGCTCAACATCACTTGGCACCAGGTAAATTCAAATAAAAACCACAATGTGATAGCACCTCACACCAGTCAGAATGGCTAAAATTAACAAGTCAGGAATGTAAAAATGTTGACAAGTATGTGGAAAAGGGGAACCTAATTACCCTGTTGGCAGGAATGCAAGCTGGTACAGCCACTCTGGAAAACAGTATGGAGATACCTCCCAAAGTTGAAAATAGAGCTACCCTATGACCCAGCAATTGGACTCCTGGGTATTTATCCCAAAGACGAAAATATAGTGATTCCAAGAAACACCTGCACCCCAAACTTTGTAGCTGTAATTCTACAATAGCCAAACTACTGAAAGATTATTACATAGTATCCTCTTTGCCTCATATACTCTGTTTTAAAGCCCATGTTGTCCAGTATAAGTATTGCTACTCTGGTGTTCTTTTAAGTGTTTTTCCATTTTGCATGTTTCTGTTTTTCATGTTAAGTGTTTCTCCATTTCCTCACTTTCACTCTGCAAATGTATAAAATGATTGTCTTGTATTCAGCATATAGATTTGTCTTATTTTATTTTTTTATCCACTCAGTCACCCTACAATTGGGGCATTTAGTCCTTTTGCATTCAAAGTAATTATTGATCAATATGTATTTATTGTCATTTTGTTACTTATTTTGTGGTTCTTTTTTGTAGTTTCTCTGATCTTTTTTCTTCTTTTGTTTATTTCATGGCTTGCTGGTTTTCTTTAGTAATATACATGTATTCTTTTCTCTTTTTTCTTTGCATATCTATTAGTGGTTTTTGATTTTTGATTACCATTATTTTTGTATAGAACATCTGCATATAGCAGTCTACATTAACTTGATAGGCAGATAAATTTGGACCATTTTTTTACTCCTCCCTCCCTCCTGCACCACACATATACATACATACAGTTTAGGTATATGATGTAAACATGTAGAGCCTTTTATTTTTGAGTTCCATGACTGATTTATTACAGGAATATTTGTTTGTACTCCTTTTCCATTCCCTGCTACTCATAATTGCACTTACTTTGTTTTCCACTCAAATGGTCCTTTTTAACATTTCTTTTAGATTGGTTTAGTGGCCATAAACTCTTCTAGTTTCTGTTTGTCTCAGATACTCTTTATCTCTCTTTCTATTCTGAATGACACCTTTAATGAGTATAGTATTCTTAGCTGCACATTTCACTCTTTCAGCACTTTAAATAGATCATGCCACTTTCTTCTAGCCTAGTTTCTGCTGAAAAATCGGCTGATAGACTTAAATGTTTCCTTTGTAAATAACTTTCTTTCTTTCTCTTGCAGCCTTTAAGATTCTTCTTTATCAGCACTTTTTGTCATTTTAATAACTATGTGTCTTGGTGGTGTCCCCAGATTTGGAAACTTTTCAGCTATTATTTCTTCAAATACATTTTCTGTTCCTGTTTCTCTCTCTTCTCTTCCTAGGATCCCTATAATTCAAATGTTATCATGCTTGGTTGAGTCAGAATTCTCTAAGTTTATTCTCATTATGCTGTATTTTGTTTGTCTTTCACCTTTTCAGCTTGACTGCTTTCCATGATTCTATACTGTAGGTCACTAATTGGCATCTCATCTTACTGTAACCTATGATTTGTGGTATCTAGTGTATTTTTTATCTCATTTATTGAGTTCTGATATTATTTTTTATCTCTTTGTAAGGGTCTCACTGATGTCCTCCACTCTTTTCATAAGTCCAGTGAGTTTCTTTATGATCATTACTTCAAATTCTGTATCAGACATATTATTTTTCTCCATTTTGTTTAGATCTCCTGTGAATTCTGTGTTTTTGTTTGTTTGCTTGTTTGCTTGTTTGTTTGTTTCATTTGGGGCATATTTCTGTCTTATTTTGTCTGCCTCTCAGTGTCTGTTTCTGTGTATTAGGAAAAGTTAGCTAGGTCTGCTCTTGACAGTAGTGACTTTATAAATAATAATTAGTGGAATGCCCCACAGTGCAGTGTCCCCTGTTCATCAAAACCTGGCACTTCAGGAGAGTATCCTATGTGTGTTGCTTGTACTCTGCTGTTGTATCTGAGTCATTCTTCCTTTCAATGTAGTTATTTGCATTGATTTTTTTTTTTTTTTTTTTTTTTTTTTTTGCCTGTTGTGGGCTGTGCTTGCTCTCTGCAGTGTTAGTGGAACCCAGACAGGCCATCTCTGAGGGGACATGCCCACTAGGGAACTTATGGGTGAGGCAGCAATGTTAGCAAAATTTGCACTGGGCAACTAGCCCTAGACCTGATCTCTAAAGCATAGTTACAGTTGGGGGTTGTGTATGGGGGTGCCAATAGGCACACATCTGGGTGCAGAGCATACTGGTAGCTGGGCAAGGTGTAGCAGACGGGTGAGGTGTGGGGTGGCAACTGTGCACTGGATGGCTGGGCAGGGTATATGTACAGCTTTAATACAATTTGCCCTGAGCCCAAGGCTGAAGCTATGGGCCTTGGAGTGGGTGAGGCTTCAGAAGGAATTCATGGTCTTGAAGCACTGCCAGCAGGTTAGGTAGTAAGTATTTATACAGCCCTGCCTCCTTCAGGTGGCCCTATGTTTATGCTGGAGGACAGGGGAGGAAAAGTGCTTGCCATCTCCTTTCTTCCCTGAGAAGTCCTGCAATCACTCCCCAAAACCAGTTTAAACAGACCTGTCTCCTCTTTGCCCCTGGTGTTATGTACGTTGTCATTTTTATGTTGCATCTCCACAATTCTACTCCATTTAAGGGCAATGACCCTGTTATTACTCACCCTCATGGTTTGCCTAGTGCTGAGTCAGCTGACTTTTAAAGCTCCAGGACACAACTTTCACTGGTTATACGAACTTGTCCCTTTTCTCAAAGTCAAATGTTATGGGGATTAGATTTATCATGTGGGGTTCCTGATGTGAGGATTGTTTCTTTACCCTTTCTGTTCACAACACCCTCCCTCCTGTGGGCCGCTTCCCTCCACCTTTCTGAACTTCCCTACCTTTCAGATGGAGCTTCTTCTCTATGTTTAGTTGTGGGGTTTGTTCTACTAATCTTTGGATCACTCTCTTGTTTGTAGACTTAGATGTGGATATCTAGTTGTAAACATGGGGTGTGGAGAGCTCAGGATTCTTCTATTCTGCCACCTTACCAAACCACTAAAAATATTTATTAAGTCTGAACTTTTTTTGAATTCCTTATATATAAACTAAATTTTTCCTCTTGAAAATAGAGCTTAAACATAGAAAAAACTTACTGCTGACTGTGATATTGTTATTTTGCTATTGTCTGGCTTGCTTTCTAAGACACAAATAGATATGGAAAGAGGTAGATTTCCTACCAGAATTTTTCTAAGTTTTGTTAAGAGAGTATGTGTGTGGGTATACATGTTTTTACTTTTTCTTACCAAAGTACTATTGAAGATATTGCAGAGGATATTGTGATAGTTTTAAATTATAATAGAAATGGCCCTAAGTGAGTTATGCGATGTAGAAGTAACTCCAGAAGAGAGATTCTAAACTATTTGGAAATAATATCATTTGATTTTAAAATGTGTTTACATTTTATGGTTCTAGAAAGCTATAAGAAAAGAGGAACTCAAGAGATATCAGTGTGATATGTCATAAAGCATATTAGGATATAAAACAAGGCCTTCTTGAATTGGCTAATGGGCCATGCAGTTCTGCTTCTTGTCTCTCACATGTCCAATGAAAAAAATAACAAGACAATAGAAAAGTAAAACAATTTTTTAAATAAAGCTATACAATGGATATTGTCATTTTTCTCATTTCTCACCTTAATTATACCCACTTTGCTCTTAGATATATATTAGATATGGTAATAAATAAAATAATGATAACTTTCAGTTACTGATACCTTTATATTCCACTTTTATCCCTCATAATGATCCTGTGAAGTTGGTGGTTTTAAGCAAGTTTTGGATTTGGAAACAGAAAACAAGAGCAATTAAGCAACTAACCTAATCTTGTAAATGCTGGAGCCACTATTCTTATTAAATTATACCTTATTTTTAAACTCATGCTTTTTTAAATAGTAAGATAGACTTTTAAATATTATAATTTTTTAATTAAAATAGTATTCTTATAAGTCAGTCAGAGAAAGACAAATACCATATGATTTCACTCATGTGTGGAATTTAAGAAACAAAGAAACAAAACATAGAGGAAAAACATAAACATAGAGGGGTAAAAGAGAGGTAAACCAGAAAACAGACACTTAACTAGAACAAACTGAGGGTTTCTGGAAGGGAGGTGGGTAAGGGATGGGCTAAATGGGTGATGGGTATTAAGGAGGGCACTTGTGATAAGAACTGGGTGTTATATAAAGTGATGAATCACTGAATTCTACTCCTGAAATTAATATCACACTGTATATTAACTAACTGGAATTTGAATAAAAACATGAAAAAAGAAAATAATGGTATTAACTTTAAAGGTTTTATGTACTTGTGTCTTTTACAAATTTATTCATCTAATTTTCACAAATGTACACTTTAATAAGAGATCTATAAATTAGGCAATATAAGTCCAACCAATTAAAAATGATGATTCAAAATTATTATGCCTCAATATAATGGTATGCTCCTCTGGTCTTTGTAGATGTGATACCTGTTCTCTAGGATTTAATTCCATCAAAATTAATATAATATATAAATCAATATCCCATAAAAGTAATTCTTAATCTTAGATTTTTAATCAAAATATAATACAAGAAAGGCAGAAATCTCATCTTTTAATATTCTTTACTTTTAAAATACTAATAATCACTCATACAGGGAATGGTACACATATTTAACATTTCTAAGAGGTTAAACTTTTCAACTGCTTTGTTCAATTTTTTTTTAGAATTCTGAAGAAACCTACTTTAGCAATTTTAATACCATTAAAATTATTAATTACATTTAAACTTTATTTATTGTGAGTAAACAACATATTTAAAGTGTAACATGAGGCTATCGTGCCTCCACATATTATCTCATGACAAAAGATTTTGTAAAAGAGCAGCTATAAGAATAAATATTCTATTATGCAGAAGTAATACAGAAATTATAGTAAAAAATATCACTAATGATATGAGCACATTTAAGTTTGGAAGAATAGTTAGATAAAATGATGTGCAAAAGAGAAGGGAATGCTAATTTGGACATTGTTTCTTAAAACTGCTGAAAGGCACAAAATAAAATTGAATTATTTAAAAATATATGATTTTATGTCAAAATTAAAAACAATGAAAGAAATAAGAAACAAAAAAGAACAGATGCTTTTTGAATAACCATATTAACAGGAAAATAGAAACTATACATAAAAGCAAAGCATGATGGAAAGCACACACATAGGCATAGAGAATTGATATCCCAGTGTAAGAGAGAGTTTGATCCCCTAGAATGAAACTCTTTGACATGTCAAGTAGAAAATATAAAAAGTTGGAAAGGGGACAAGTAAAACCACAGAAATTCCACATAGGACACAAAAGTCATTTAAATCATCAACCAATTGATTAATCCAGACATATATACATGCATTTCTAAAAATATATATGATTAATATTTGCTGAACATTTTTATAAGCATCATTGTGATAGGATTTTCATAGTCCTAGACTGGTGCAGTTTTAGGTGTGTGTGATGTCACTGTAAACTCACTATAATTTAAGATGAGATTCTATAAGGTCTACACCATAAGACAAAAAGCAATTACCTTGACAAGAATCCAGCTTTCTAACAGCCTGAAGTCCTGAAAGGGATCAGTTCAATCCCTGTAAATGGATCACAGCACTCATTGTTTGCTAGTGTTTTTCTTTAATTAATTTGTAAATTTAAGAGAAGGAACGAGAAACCAGAAAGTTGTTAACATTATTTTCTTATTGTTGTACATATTGACAAATATTCCTAGAAAATGAGGCATTCAGGCATGACTGGCCACTTGGCAAGCAGGAAAAAAGAAGAAACAAGAGAGAGTCACCAAATGCCAGAACTTAAAGTGTTACATCATAAAATGTTTCTCAATTCCAAATGGTAAAATATAAACTAAGAAAGCACTTGGACAACTTAAAAGAAAATAAATAAACTCAGTCTCCAGCAAGAACTACTTCAAGATTATATCCACTAAAGTTTTTAAGACAAAAAATCCTCTGAACCCATTAATGCTGTCTCAGCTAAATCCTTTCAGTTACATAAAATGGCTGAGGAGAGATAAGTTAGGAGGCCTCTCATGGAAGCTTTTTTGCTCAACATAGCTGCCTTCAAGCCCAGAGTGAAAGGAAAATCTCATGAAGATTTATTGGTGTTCTTATTGGTACATTGTAGTAGCTTGGAACCAAATAAATAAAAAGTTCACTATCTTTTTGTATAAATAAATAAATAAATAAATAAGTTGTACTATCAAAAGAACCAACAACTTTGACTAAAAGAGACTATGACTTAAAAAATCTGGTATGGCCCTTGGGCACTCAGATCCCCTATGGACAGGAAGCAGTATGAGGAAGCTCTTCTGCTCCCAGAGAAAGTATATTCTCCAAAATTTTCTTGAGATATGGCCTGTGGAAACATCAAAGAAAGTACCTTCAAGGACTATGAAAAACATTAGACTGAAAAGATTTGCTCCAGGATCAAGGACAAAGAAGGAGAAGGAGGAAAAAGGAGGAGGAGGTGAGGAGGTGAAGGAGAAGGAAACTCTTCCCCTTTGAAAATTGGGACATGCACACACACACACACGTATATATAATATACATACACATACATAATAATTCTGGTGATGTGATTAATGGGATGTTTAGCTCTTTTGGGAGAGGGTGACTTTTCTGCATTGATAAGCAAATATTTTGTGGCCAAAAATATGAACTATGGAAACTGAATTATGATTCCATTTAACTCCTATTCCTAGGTAGGGCTTTTCTGTAGGAGAAACACTTTTCACCCAATTTGACATCAGGCATGGCCATATAACTTGCTATGTGAAAGAAAGTGATGTAAGCCTTTTTGGAATGGAAGTTTTAAGACACAATCAAGTGACTGTCCTTTTTTTTTTTTTTTCTGCTGCTTAAGTCTGGAGATATGTATATATATATATATATATATATATATATATATATATATATATATAATTTTTTTTTGACCTGGATCCTGGCAGGATGAAGAAGAGCCATGGATCCACTGAAAATTGAAATGAAATATGGGAATGATCTAGAGCTTCCCCTCCATGTCAGATTAAAGCTAGTTTCCAACTGAGGATAATTTTTGTTTAGCTTATACCTCTGCCTTATCTTGCTTCCCCAACTGCACTCTCATTTTCTTTGAGGGCATTGACTAAATAAATCCTTTGAGCTAGTGATAAGGAAAATCTGTGTTCTGAATTGGCTGACCAATCCAGCAGGGGAATCCTGGGCACAGCCCCAGGGCCATTCCAGGCTTTTCCTTAGCCCCACTGGCCACCATTGCAAGAGTGGCACAGAAAGGAAAGTACAAACGTGTATACCCCTTTCTCTATGCTTGGGGCTCAGACCTTGAGAGATTACTCTCTTCTAGGCCTGCTAGCATGAAATAAATCTCTGATCCTACAAGGTCTCCAAGTGCCACTTGGTTTTCTGGGCCAGGATCCACTCCACATTCCATAACATTTGGTTCCCTGACCAGGAAACCTAGCCATGCTTGCCCATGTTGCCACCAGTTTGGGGGCCACAGAGGGGCAGTGATGGAACAAGGGATCATAACAGAGAAGTTGTGCCCTACCTAATCTATGGCAATCTCCCACCAGGTCACTTCAGATTGGCCCTGCTCCACTGTTCCAGCTGGATTCAAAGGAGACTTGGTAGGTGAGGACCTGGTTCTGACATTGGATTCCAGTAAGGCTTGGGGCCCCAGGACAAGTCAGATGCACCCCTCAGGGTGGAAGCAGGAGCTTGATCATCTCCCAGAGACTGCCAAGGTCTCATAGGTAGGGCCTCCCAGAGAGGGAGGACCCTCAGGTCAAAAACCCCCAAAAGGGGGACCTGAAAGGAATTTCCAAAAGGAATTCCATAGATAAGGCCTCCCAGAGAGGGGGAAGAACTGTAATAACTTCAGTGTGAATGCATGAATGAATGTGCAGTTTAACCTGGTTTATGAGGCCAACTGATCCTGTGAATCCACAGTCTTGGAGACTACAGAGTCTGAGTGGGCCCCGACCTGTTTCTGTGGTGACCTTATAAGATCTAAGGCAAGCCCCTTAGACTTTTTTTTTTAAGATTTTATTTATTTATTTGACAGAGAGAGATCACAAGTAGGCAGAGTGGTAGAGGGGGAAAGCATGCTCCCCGCTGAGCAGAGAGCCTGATGTGGGGCTTGATCCCAGGACCCTGAGATCCTGACCTGAGTGGAAGGTAGAGGCTTAACCCACTGAGCCACCAAGGCACCCCTCCCCTTAGACTTTCCATAAGAGGTTTATAAGGACTCGCTATGGCTAAGAGACACCCAAATCTCCTCCTGGAGGGTGGACAGACAAATATCTGATTGGTGTCTCCTCTGGAGGAGCACCCACACTTTGTCTGTCTCTGTGCCACCATACATGGAAGCATCACTATGGGATCAAGGCAGAGTAAACCTACAGTCCTAGATTATATGATCAAAATTTCAGACAGGAGTTTTCAGAAGACTATGGAGTTAAGATGCATCCTGACAAATTGAAAACCCTATGCAAGTTAGAATGGCCCATCTTTAATGTGAGATGGCCTTCAGAAGGGACACTGCATGTCCCAAGAGTTCATTGGGTATGACAAATTCTAACAGAGGATCCAGGACACCCTGACCAGTGCAATTTGCTTGCAATAGGCAGGGACAGGCCAGGGTCTTAATTGCCTCATCCAAGTGGCCCAAAAAGACCAACAGAAGCCCTATCCTCCAAGGATCCTAGTCAGAGAACCCGAGGCTAAACTGATCCTGCCCCCTCCGTATACACCCCCAAAGTCCTCTACACCCGGCCTCCCTCCAGTTCCAGTCACCCCACTCCCAAAAGAGACTGGGCTCCATGGTAGCAGGATGGCTACTGTGCCTTAAGTCATTAGCAGCCACTGTTCTACTCATCAAGGAGACAGAAAAGAACTAATGTCAAGGTCCCTCATGTAGTTAGTACCCTCATGAACACAAAAGGGCACCACTTCCTTTCCAACTTTCAGCGAGCACAATACCAAGGGCTCCTCTGCAAGAATCCATGGGTCAAGGGAATCAAGATGGCGGAGAAGGAGCAGGCTGAGACTACATCAGGTAGCAAGAGATCAGCTAGATAGCTTATCAAACTATTGTAAAAACCTACAAATCCAACAGGAGTTCGAAGAGAGGAAGAACAACAATTCTGGAAACAGAAAATCGACCACTTTCTGAAAGGTAGGACTGGTGGAGAAGTGAATCGAAAGCAATGGGAGGATAGATTTCAGGGGGGGCGGCTCCCGGCAAGCGGAGGAGCAATGGAGCACTAAATTGGGACTTTTAAAAGTCTGCTCCATGAGGGACATAACTCCAGATGCTAAACTGGGGTGAAGCCCACATGGGGTCAGTGTGGCCCCAGGTCTCGCAGGGTCACAGAAGGATCGGGGGGTATCTGAGTGTCACAGAGCTCACAGGTATTGTAGCGGGGAAACCAGCTACAGAGACAGAGCCGAGGAATGAACTCTCAGCTCAGGGTTACCTTGAACCGGTCGCAGGCTGGGTGAGCTCGGAGCGTGGCCGGAGGCCAGGGAGACGGGAGTGATTGGGGCATTTCTCTGAGGGCACACTGAGGAGTGGGGCCCCGAACTCTCGGCTCCTCTGGGCTGGAGATTGGAAGGTCGCCATTTTCATTCCCATCCTCCAGAACTCTACAGAAAGTGTTCAGGGAACAAAAGCTCCCAAAAGCAAAACCGAGCGGATTACTTAGCTCGGCCCCTGGTAAGGGAGGTGCAGCTCTGCCTCGGGCAAAGACACTTGAGAATCACTACAACAGGCCCCTCCCCCAGAAGATCAACAAGAAATCCGGCCAAGACCAAGTCCACTTAACAAGGAGAGCAGCGGAACTCCAGAGGAGGAGAAAGCAAAGTACTGAATTCATGGCTTTCTCCCCATGACTCTTTAGTCTTGCAGTTAATTTAATTTTTTCTTTAACTTTATTTATTTTTTCTTTTTTCGCTAACTTTTTTAAAACTTTTACCCTTTTCATTTTTAACAATTTTTAACTAGTTTATCTTAATAATACCTTTCCAAAAAAATAATCTTTTTTGAACCTTCATGATTATAGTCATATTTTATCCTTCATAGTATTTATTTTTTGTATTCACATAAGGGTTTTTTCTCCTAAAAAATTTGGGGTACAACTTCCTCTAGTGGATCAAAATATACCCTAAATCTAGCTTCAGGCTTGTTCTAGGTTCCAGCCTGAGCAAATTCTTTCCACTTTCTTTTTCTTTATTTTCCCAACCAACATACTTTATCAACTCCATTTTTAGAAATTAAAAACAAATTTTTTTCATCTTTATAGGCATATTCCATCCCTTCATTGTGTTTACCCTTATATACGTTTTTGATTCTTTAAAATTTTGGGAGGTACTTTCTTCTAAGAGACCAAAATACCCCACAACTAAGTGGGTGACCCTGTTCTACTCACCAGTCTAATATATAGATTTTTTTCTTTTTTATATTTTTTTCTTTATTTGATTTCTTTTTTTAAATTTCTTTTCTGAACTTCTTTTTATCCCCTTTCTCCCCCCCACGATTTGGGGTCTCTTCTGATTTGGTTAAAGGGCATTTTCCTGGGGTCTTTGCCACCCTTTTAGTATTTTATTTGCTCCTTCATATAGTCCTATCTGGAAAAAATGACAAGGCAGAAAAACTCCCCACAAAAAATAGAATAAGAGGCAGTACCTAAGGCTAGGGGCCAAATCAATACAGACGTTGGTAATATGTCAGATCTAGAGTTCAGAATGACGATTCTCAAGCTTCTAGCTGGGCTCGAAAAAGGCATGGAAGATATTAGAGAAACCCTCTCTGGAGATATAAAAGCCCTTTCTAGAGAAATAAAAGAACTAAAATCTAAACAAGTTGAAATAAAAAAAGCTATTAATGAGGTGCACTCAAAAATGGAGGCTCTTACTGGTAAGATAAATGAGGCAGAAGAAAGAATTAGTGATATAGAGGACCAAATGACAGAGAATAAAGAAGCTGAGCTAAAGAGGGACAAACAGCTACTGGACCATGAGGGGAAATTCGAGAGATAAGTGACAGCATTAGACAAAACAATATTAGAATACTTGGGTTTCCAGAAGAAGAAGAAAGAGAGAGGGGAGCAGAAGGTATATTGGAGAGAATTATTGTAGAGAATTTCCCTAATATGGCAAATGGAACAAGCATCAAAATCCAGGAGGTGCAGAGAACCCCCCTCAAAATCAATAAGAATAGGTCCACACCCCGTCACCTAATAGTAAAATTTACAAGTCTGAGCGACAAAGAGAAAATCCTGAAAGCAGCCCAGGAAAAGAAGTCTGTAACATACAATGGTAAAAATATTAGATTGGCAGCAGACTTATCCACAGAGACCTGGCAGGCCAGAAAGAACTGGCATGATATATTCAGAGCACTGAACGAGAAAAACATACAGACAAGAATACTATATCCACCTAGGCTATCATTGAAAATAGAAGGAGAGATAAAAAGCTTCCAGGACAAACAAAAACTGAAAGAATTTGCAAACACCGAACCAGCCCTACAGGAAATATTGAAAGGGGTCCTCTAAGCAAAGAGAGAGCCTAAAAATAGTAGATCAGAAAGGAACAGAGACAATATATAGTAACAGTCACCTTACAGACAATACAATGGCACTAAATTCATATCTCTCAATAGGTACTCTGAAGGTAAATGGGCTAAATGCCCCAATCAAAAGACACAGGGTATCAGAATGGATAAAAAAAACAAACCCCATCAATATGTTGCCTACAGGAAACTCATTTTAGACCCAAAGACACCTCCAGATTTAAAGTGAGGGGGTGGAAAACAATTTGCCATGTGAATGGACATCAGAAGAAAGCTGGGGTGGCAATCCTTATATCAGATCAATTAGATTTTAAGCCAAAGACTATAATAAGAGATGAGGAAGGACACTATATCATACTCAAAGGGTCTGTCCAACAAGAAGATCTAAAAATTTTAAATATCTATGCCCCTAACATGGGAGTAGCCAATTATATAAACCAATTAATAATAAAATCAAAGAAACACATCAATATTAATACAATAATAGTAGGGGACTTTAACACTCCCCTTACTGAAATGGACAGATCATCCAAGCAAAAGATCAACAAGGAAATAAAGGCCATAAATGACAGACTGGACCAGATGGACATCACAGATATATTCAGAACATTTCATCCCAAAGCAACAGAATACACATTCTTCTCTAGTGCACATTGAGCATTCTCCAGAATAGATCACATCCTGGGTCATGAATCAGGTCTCAACCAGTATCAAAAGATTGGGATCATTCCCTGCATATTTTCAGACCACAATGCTCTGAAGCTAGAATTCAATCACAAGAGGAAATTTGGAAAGAACCCAAATACATGGAGGCTAAAGAGCATTCTTCTAAAGAATGAATGGGTCAACCAGGAAATTAAAGAAGAATTGAAAAAATTCATGGAAACAAATGATAATGAAAACACAACAGTTCAAAATCTGTGGGACACAGCAAAGGCAGTCCTGAGAGTAAAATATATAGCTGTACAAGCCTTTCTGAAGAAACAATAAAGGTCTCAAATACACAACCTAACCCTACACCTAAAGGAGCTGGAGAAAGAACAAGAAAGAAAGCCTAAACCCAGCAGGAGAAGAGAAATCATAAAGATCAGAGCAGAAATCAACGAAATAGAAACCAAAAAAAAAACAAACAATAGAACAAATCAACGAAACTAGGAGATGCTTCTTTGAAATAATTAATAAGATTGATAAACCCTTGGTCAGACATATCAAAAAGAAAAGAGAAAGGACCCAAATAAATAAAATCATGAATGAAAGTGGAGAAATCAACCAACATCAAAGAAATACAAACAATTATAAGAACATACTATGAGCAACTCTACGCCAACAAATTTAACAATCTGGAAGAAATAGATGCATTCCTAGAGACATATAAACTACCACAACTGAACCAAGAAGAAATAGAAAACCTGAACAGACCCATAACCAGTAAGGGGATTGAAACAATCATCAAAAATCTGCAAACAAATGAGAGCCCAGGGCCAGATGGCTTCCCAGGGGAATTCTACCAAACATTTAAAGAAGAATTAATTCCTATTCTCCTGAAACTGTTCCAAAAAATAGAAATGGAAGGAAAACATCCAAACTCATTTTATGAGGCCAGCATCACCTTGATCCCAAAACCAGACAAGGATCCCATCAAAAAAGAGAATTACAGACCAATATGCTTGATGAACACAGATGCGAAAATTCTCGCCAAAATACTAGCCAAAAGGATTCAACAGTACATTAAAAGGATTACTCACCACGACCAAGTGGGACTTATTCCAACACTGCAAGGTTGGTTTAACATCTGCGAATCAATGTGATACAACACAATAATAAAAGAAAGAACAAGAACCACATGATACTCTCAATAGATGCTGAAAAAGCATTTGACAAAGAACAGCATCCCTTCCTGTTCAAAACTCTTCAAAGTGTAGGGATAGAGGGGACATACCTCAATATCATCAAACCCATATATGAAAAACCCACCAGAAATAATATTCTCAATGGAGAAAAACTGAAAGCTTTTCTGCTAAGGTCAGGAACACGGCAGCGATGTCCATTATCATCACTGCTATTCAACATAGTACTAGAAGTCCTAGCCTCAGCAATCAGACAACAAAAAGAAATTAAAGGCATCCAAATCGGCAAAGAAGAAGTCAAACTATCACTCTTTGCAGATGATATGATACTATACGTGGAAAGCCCAAAAGACTCCACTCCAAAACTGGTAGAACTTGTACAGGAATTTAGTAAAGTGTCAGGATATAAAATCAACGT
>PISX010007056.1:78397-92227 GCA_004024625.1 Mellivora capensis
AATTAAGGAGTCAATCCCATTTACAATTGCACCCAAAACTATAAAATACCTAGGAATAAACCTAACCAAAGAGGCTAAAAATCTATACTCAGAAAACTATAAAGTACTCATGAAAGAAATTGAGGAAGACACAAAGAAATGGAAAAATGTTCCATGCTCCTGGATTGGAAGAACAAATATTGTGAAAATGTCTATGCTATCTAAAGCAATCTACACATTTAATGCAATCCCTATCAAAATTCCACCCATTTTTTTCAAAGAAATGGAACAAATAATCCTAAAATGTATGTGGAACCAGAAAAGACCTCGAATAGCCAAAGGAATATTGAAAAAGAAAGCCAAAGTTGGTGGCATCACAATTCCAGACATCAAGCTCTATTACAAAGATGTCATCATCAAGGCAGTATGGTACTGGCACAAAAACAGACACATAGATCAATGGAACAGAATAGAGAGCCCAGAAATAGGCCCTTAACTCTATGGTCAACTAATCTTCAATAAAGCAGGAAAGAATGTCCAATGGAAAAAAGACAACCTCTTCATTAAATGGTGTTGGGAAAATTGGACAGCCACTTGCAGAAAAATGAAATTGGACCATTTCCTACACCACACATGAAAATAAACTCAAAATGGATGAAGGACCTCAGTGTGAGGAAGGAATCCATCAAAATCCTTGAGGAGAACAGAGGCAGCAACCTCTTCGACCTCAGCCTCAGCAACATCTTCCTAGGAACATTGCCAAAGGCAAGGGAAGCAAGGGCAAAAATGAACTATTGGGATTTCATCAAGATCAACAGCTTTTGCACAGCAAAGGAAACAAAAAAAAAAAAGTTAACAAAACCAAAAGACAACTGACAGAATGGGAGAAGACATTTGCAAACGACATATCAGATAAAGGGCTAGTGTCCAAAATCTATAAAGAACTCATCAAACTCAACACCCAAAGAACAAATAACCCAATCAAGATATGGCCGGAGGACATGAACAGACATTTCTGCAAAGAAGACATCCAGATGGCCAACAGACACATGAAAAAGTGCTCCACATCACTCGGCATCAGGGAAATACAAATCAAAACCACAATGAGATACCACCTCACACAAGTCAGAAAGGCTAAAATTAACAGTCAGAAAGGAAATGACAGATGGTGGCGAGGATGCGGAGAAAGGGGAACCCTCCTACACTGTTGGTGTCGATGCAAGCTGCTGCAGCCACTCTGGAAAACAGCATGGAGGTTCCTCAAAAAGTTGTAAATAGAACTAACCTATGACCCAGCAATTGCACTACTGGGTATTTACCCTAAAGATACAAACGTAGTGATCCGAAGGGGCACGTGCGCCCGAATGTTTATAGCAGCAATGTCTACAATAGCAAACTATGGAGAGAACCTAGATGTCCATCAACAGATGAATGGATAAAGAAGATGTGGTATATATACACAATGGAATACTATGCAGCCATCAAAAGAAATGAAATCTTGCCATTTGCAATGACGTGGATGGAACTAGAGGGTATCATGCTTAGTGAAATAAGTCAATCAGAGAAAGACAACTATCATATTATCTCCCTGATATGAGGAAGTGGAGATGCAACATGGGGGGTGGGGGGGTAGGAAAAGAAGAAAAGAAACTAGATGGGATCAGGAGGGAGACAAACCATAAGTGACTCTTAATCTCACAAAACAAACTGAGGGTTGCTGGGGGGAGAGGGATCGGGAGAGTGGGGGTGGGGTAATGGACATTGGGGAGGGTATATGCTATGGTGAGTGCTGTGAAGTGTGTAAACCTGGTGAATCACAGACTTGTACCCCTGGGGATAAAAATACATTATATGTTTATAAAAAAAATTTTAAAAAATTAATTAATTAAAAAAATTCAAAAAAAAAAAAAAAGAATCCATGGGTCACCCTTAAAACAGTAAGGACATTAAACACAGCAAACTTTCTCCCCAAGGAAGAGGGAGAACCAGACCATAACTGCTCCAAAGTAACTGATAAAGTCTATATGAGCCATCCAGACTTACAGGATCGAGCCATTAAAAAATCCAGAGCTCACACTGTTCAACAATGGCAGAAGTTACCTACAAGAAGGTGCCCAAAAGGGGTGCCTGGTTGGCTCAGTGGGTTAAGCCTCTGCCTTCAGCTCAGGTCATGATCTCAGGGTCCTGGGATGGAGCCCCACATCGGGCTATCTGCTCAGTGGGGAGCCTTCTTCCTCCTCTCCCTCTGCTTGCCTCTTTTTGTGATCTCTCTCTCTGGGTCAAATAAATAAATAAAATCTTAAAAAAAAAAAAAGGTGCCCAAAAGTTGTGCTATGCGGTGACCACAACCTCTAAAGTCCTAGAAGGCAAGCATTACCAGCTGGATGGTCGGCACAACGGGCTGAACTATACTCCTTAGTCCAAGCCTGAGCCCTCAGGGATGGCAAACAGGCAAACATCCACATTGACTCTTGGCATGCCTTTGTTACTGAGCATATCCAGCTACAAGGAGAGGGGCCTTCTAACTACTGTATAAAAGGCTAACAAAAACAAAGTTGAGATACCAAAACTCCTTGAAGCTGTCTGACTTGGAAAGGAAATAGCAATCCTGCCTTGTAAGGGACACCAGAAAGGAGACAACCCCATAGCACAGGGAAATCGTCTGCCAGATAAGGCTGCCAAAACCACAGCCAGTAAGGACATGGACAGAGCCCCTTTCCTCACCATGGCCCTGACACCCCCAGAAGAAGTCCCTCTGCCCAATTACACTAAAAAAAAAAAAAAGGGCCATGGATGAGGGGGCCATCCTGACTAAAAAAAAAAAAAAAAAAAAAAAAAAAAATGGTAAGAGATGCCAGACAGGCACATCTTCATCCCAACAACAACGGGAAGGCATCCAGTCAAGAAATACCATCAATTCACCCACCTGGGAAAAACTGAATTAGAGGCCCTCCTCAAAAAGCTCTCCTACATCAGCTAGCTCCCAGCACTATGCCAAGCAACCAGTGAGCAATGAATAACATGTGCTAATATTAATGTTCAGTCTGCACCATAGTCCCCACCAGGTGTCCAGAGGATGGGAGTAACCCCTGTCAAAACTCTAGAAATAGACTTCACAGACATGCAGGTGAGCAGGGGTTTCAGATATCTCCTAATGATAATATGCCTGTTCTCTGGAGGGGTCAAGGCCTTCCTGACAAGGATGGAGCAAAGACGGGAAGTAGCCAAAGTCCTCTTGTGGGAGATAGTGCCCCAGTTCAACCTGCCAATAACAATCCATAATGACAATGGGCCTGAATTTGTAGCAGATATGGTACAGGTTTTGACCAAGTCTCAAAATACCACCTGGAGGCTCCACACCGCCTACCCACCCCAAAGCTCGGGGAAAGTAGAGAAGTAGAGCAAATGAATCGCAACTTTAAGGGGAACCTTAGCAAAGTTTTGTCAGGAGACTAACCTCCCATGGCCAGATCTGCTATCCCTGGACTTCCTGCATGACCACTGCACACCCAGGATGCTAGGTTACTCCCCTTTCAAATTAGTGTATGGACAGCCTCCCCCTGTGCTTGGGGAGCCTTCCAGGAAACTCATATCAGATTATGGATTAAAAAAACATTGTAAAACAACTTTAGGCCCTGGAGGCCACCCTAAATACATTAAAAAGATACACCATTAAAATGGCTCCAATCTCCTTAGGGTCCCGGATGCACTCCTTCCAGGCAGGAGATTCAATCTGGGTCAAAAATTGGAAAAGGGACTCCCTCAAACCACAGTGGACAGGGCTTCACACTGTTGTTCTTACCACACCCACTGTTCTTAAGGTCTCTGGTGTCACCTCGTGGATTCACCACTCCAGAGTAAAAAAAAAAAAAAAAAAAAAAAAAAAAAAATCACTGGGACAAGAAGCCACACCAGTGTAAAGTCCAGCCATACCCACAGACATGCTCCGACTTTGCCTGCCATGAGACCCCACCAACTAATGGACACCTGTTCTCACCAGCACAATATCTCTCATCCTAGGGGTCAGACTCTGTTGCCTCTTCTGACTGGACTTTACCCCAGAGACTTGCTATTAATTCCATTTATTGGATGGACTTGGGTGTTTTACTGCCCTTATTTGTCCACAGGTTTTATCTGCCATTGGACTAGCCACAATGACTCCCTCTAACTAAGGTTGTGGACCTCACTTTTGTTGGCCCTCTGCTGTCTACTCCTAAGGACATTTCACTATGAATGACCCATTTCACTATGAACGACCCATTCAGTCCTGGTCTTCTGCTACCTGGTGTGCTGTTCCTCCTCACTGCCTTTAGCTTGCCTCACCCCTCAGCAGGCTGTGGTGGGGGAGGGGTTAGCAGGGGAGGCACCCCACACAATCAATCATGCATTCCTATCAGTCTCTTACCCCATCTTTCATTTCTCCATGGAAGTGATGCTCCACTTATATGAAAACCTCCTACCCACCCCTGATGCTCCCCCATGGCCTCTCCCCTTCTTGTGAGCCTGTTGGCCATGTCAGGAGCTGCCCTTGGTGCCATCGGCCTAGGGATATCACAGGCTCAGTACCAGGGGCTAACTCAACAACTCACAGGGGATTTTTCCACCTTCACTCAGTCAGCTCTGGCCCTGCAGCTCCAGCTGGATTCCCTGGCTTCAGTAGTCCTCCAAAACAGGTGACGACTGGACTTACAGCTGCACAAGGGGAACTCTGCCTCTTCTTACTGGAAAAAATGTTGTTTCTGTGCTAAGAAGTTGGGGGTAGTCCAAGAAACTCTGACCCAATTGCAGGAACAAGTGACCATAGTGGGAGGCACTCCAGCAGGCGACTTTATGAGATTCCCTCTCATAATAGTTCCCTTGTTTTGCCCCCATCATTGGCCTATTCCCTATGCTTCTCTTCACAGTAGCATTTGGTCCTTGTATTTTTAATGTTCTCACCAGTTTATTACTCCTCAGATTGCAAAGGTCAGACTCCAATTGCTCCTCACTCACTATCGCCCCATAAATAATAATGATGTCATCTAAATCAGGTGTTTAAAGGGGCATCAAAGGGGGGAAGGATAAGAAAAATCTGTGTTCTGATGTGGCTGACCAATACAGTGGGGGAATCCCAGTCCCAGTCCCATGGCCATTCCAGGCTTTCCCCTAGCCCCATGGACCACGGCTGCAAGAATGGCACAGAAAGGGAAGTACAAGTGTCTAAGATACCCGCTTTGTCTGTGCTCAGGGCTCAAACCTTGAGAGAATACTCTCTTCTGGTCCTGCTAGCCTGAAATAAATCTCTGATCCTCCAAGGTCTCTGAGTGCTATTTGTTTTTGTTGTTGTTGTTGTTGTTGTTGTTGTTGTTTGCCAAGATCCAGTCTGTTTTCTATAACACTAGAATCCCCATGTGAGGTTTTTCTTTTAGTGACTTGACCTAAGCAGTAGGTATCAGAAACAGACTCTCAGAAAGTGATTCTAGAGTTAAATAAAAGTTCCTTAACTATATTCATATATTGTGGGGTTATGAGTTATTTAAAAGTTGACTGACATTGTTTCCACCAATTGTATCAATTGAAGGGATTTAAATGTGGAATTGTTGTAGGGAATGAGATATTTCTTTTTGGATACCATTTAAGTGTTAAATTTCAATTTTCTTTAGAGTCATACATGCACATTATGGTCTTAAAGAATAAAGAATAACTATCAGTACTTTTGTTGATAAAGCTGACCATAGAGGCTGCCTTACTACCCTCAAATAAAAGTAACAATAGTAATAAAAATAATGAGTATTCACTATTACCATATGCCAAACATGTTGTAAACATTATATCTTTTAAAAGTCATAGCAATCTTATAAGTTAAGTAATTATGAAAGGAAACATATCTATAGATCTAGATATTACTTTTTTTAAGTTAGAGGGTGTTTTCCTAGGTTCAGACCAAAAGTTATCTACTAATACAAAAGAAAATAAATTATTCCCTCCAGGAAATTAAAATACATGCACATTACACTTATCAAGGTTATGAGTTGTTCTGTCTCAACATAATAAATTCTGTCTATCCACCCCTCATTCTATCTCCTTCTATCTTGTGTTTGCTTGTATATATACATCCACCCATTCATCCATCCATCCATTCTCTACCAGCTTACCTGTCTTCACCAGAAACTGTATTTATATAAACTTGATCTCCTCAGAAAAGTACAGAAAGTAGTTTTTAATTCCAGCATAATATTCTGATTTATAAAAATAGTGTGGGGCTTCTATCTTTGTTTTCTGATGCTCAGCAAAATCTAGCAAGTTAAATTATGTGACCTGTTACAAAGAACAGTCATTTGGTTGTTCAAACAACTGAGGTTAATGAGACTCTTTTCTTACCTCTTTGTCTTCTACAGATTTTCAGTTCAGATTAAGCTGGTTAAAATCAATTTAACTCCAGCTTTGCAGATAGAAACATAAATGTATAAAAAAAAAAAACCAGACAACAATAAGTCAGTCAGAAAGAACAGCAGTGCAAAAGCCCTAAAGAAAGGAGCAAGTGGTGGTGCTGGAAATCTCATCAAAGAAGGAAAGAGGGTATGAGACTGAGAGATAGGCAGAGCCCACAGAGGCAGAGGCTTGTATACCTTGATAACTATTTCAGAGTTCCTCTGATTATGACAGGAAGTCAATGGAAGGCCTATGCAGGATGAGAGTGACAGGTCTTAATTTATGTTTTAAAAGGATGAACAACCATGTTAACTGTTGTTGATTACCTCAGTAAAATGTTTACAGAGAATTCCATTTGGTGAAAGAGATAACTGCTTATCTAGACAAGAAATGAGTGCGTAGCTGGAGAGCAGTGTGGGATTCAAATGAGGGTTTTCTTTTGTTTTGTTGTGATTACTGGTGGTGATATTTTAAGATGGGAGTCTTATAGTTGCCTTATGCAATAACAGATGAGAGGCAAAACTGTGTAGTTTTTTAGGTCATGTAGAGTCTCAAGCTACATAGCCTGGGCTCAAATCCTGGCTTAATTTTCTTATGTGTAAAATGGGTTTGATAATACTAAATTATAGAATTAAATGAGTCAAGACATGTGTAAAACACTGAAATTTGTTCCTTATACATTGTAAATACTATATTATTAGTGATGCAAAAGGAAAGTTTTTGACATGGAAGACACAGATAAAAAGAGCCAGAGAAAATTAATTGAATAGGAGACAAAAAATGGATATCAATGCCCAGTTAAAGATTTGAAATTAGGTTGAAACAGAAAAAGCTATCCATTTTAACAGGAAGAAAATCAAAGTGTGTGTGATGAGGTATATAGGTGGATTCTCTCTTGTTTGAGAGATAATTTATGAGGGGAACAGCTCCTGTCTTATATTTGGGAATTTATGATGTATATCTTCCCATAGAGTGGAGCTATTTGATTTATTCAGGGCATCTTTATTTAGATGACAAAACTAAAATAAAATATTTCTTAACTTTGTATTTTTATATTGGTCTTATTCCAAAATATTTCTTTCTGCTATTTTCTGAAAAAGTAAAGCACATGTCTAAAACGTCCTCTGTAAAAAAGTAAAGTATGCTAATTTTATCAATTTGCTTATTTTCCATCTGTTTTTCAACATAGTATAAATAATTATTTACATAAACAGATTAATAATTGTGCATGGACACTCAGTCCTTAAAGAATGAAATCTTTATATTTGAATTTAAGTAAGAAGAAAATGACGTTAAAACCAACTTATTTTCCTTATCAGTTACCTCAAAACATCCAGAGATTCACAATTAAATTTTTAGCAAAGCACTTCTCACTGTGTTTTTTTTTTCACACACAACTATAAGAATACAATGAAATCATGATTAGATACACCAGTTCATTTAATACTAATCTTTTTTATTGATATTTGTATTTTGCTGTGGCAATCAAAGTTAGAGATGCTTTCCTTTCAAACACCTGAATCAGCACTTGACTCATGCCATTATGGTTAGGTAATATTTTCAAGTTGAGCAAAGATGTCATTAAGTATTAGACAATAAAATAAGAGTGGGATATTTTAAAATTTAATGTCAATAATTATGGTTACTTTTATGTAGGCCATCACATATGATTTACAAAGTAACTATTTCAAAGCCTATCTGAGGAGGTTGTTGTGAACATTAAAAGAAAAGAAAAGTTGTATTTCCAGCACCAGGTCTGCTCAGAGAATTAGCATGTGATGTGAAGACAGAGAAATCTCTAGATTTCTCATGATTTATTTGGGTTCATTAGTAGTTTGTTATTCAAGATGCTTATAGAAAAGAAAAACATTGCAAAGGCATACTAAACTATATGATTATTATGATATTGCTCAAAAACATGCTTGTTAAAAATAAAAATGTAGAGCCTACCCTAGGCAATTCTATTATTAGTGCTCTAAAAGCAAAGACAAAAATGAAATACTGATTAATATATTATTTGTTATAAAAAGGAAAAAAATAGGGGTGCCTGTGTGGCTCAGTGGGTTAAGCCTCTGCCTTCGGCTCAGGTCATGATCTCAGGGTCCTGGGATCAAGCCCCGCATCTGGCTTGATCTCAGGGTCCTGGGATCAAGCCCCGCATCTGGTTCTCTGCTCAGCAGGGAGCCTGCTTCCCTTACTCTCTCTCTGCCTGCCTCGTTGTCTGCTTGTGATCTCTGTCTGTCAAATAAATAAATAAAATCTTAAGAAAAAATAAAATAAAATAAAAAGGAAAAAAATAAAATCACCTTAGTACATAAACTAGTGTGAAAAACTGCTGGCTTATTTTTAAACTTGAAGTGTTACAATTGAACTTACCTTATATAACTTCTTATCAATATTGTCTAGGGCAGTAGTTAGTGGACTTTCACTCTCAAGTATGAGTTAGTAAATTTTGTAAATTTGGGAGATATATGATCTCTGATACAACTACTCCACCTGTGGTTGCACTGTGAAAGCAGCCATGAGTAACATATAAGTGAAATGGCACGGCTGTATTCCAGTAAAATTTTGTTTGCAAAATGAGGCAGAAAGCCAGCCATAGTTTGCCTACTCAAATCTATTAGAATTTGAAGATGGATAAGTAATTTAGAAAACTTGATTACAATGCTTTTAAGAATCTAAAAGACAATAATACCATTCAAGCTATTAGGACAAATAGGACATTATAAATGTAACGATATATAGATATAATTGTAGGTCTGGCTATAATTATAGATTAAGATGTTAATGCCAATATTATGTTGCAGACTATGGGGGTAAGGGGAAGTATTTTATTTATTTTATGTACATATTTTCTCTTTTGTTACACCAGATACCATCATATAATTTTCAAAATAATTATACTATGAGTAAAAATTTTGAGGCTTGCCATCCTGAAATGAAATTATACAAATACTTAACTAGGAAACAGATACTCACTCACAATCACACACACATGTACTTCAATTAAATCAAATATATCTATCTTACTACTTATCTTTCAACTCTTCAAAACATTCTGTCAGCCAAGTCAGTCCTAAGAAGGAAGTATATAGCAATACAGGCCTTTCTCAAGAAACAAAAAAGGTCTCAAATAGATAACCTAAGTTTCACCTAAAGGAGCTGGAGAAACAACAGGAAATAAAGCCTAAACCCAGCAGAATAGAAATCATAAAGATTAGAGCAGAAATCAATGAAATAGGAACCAAAAGAACAGTAGAACAGATCAACAAAACAAGGTGCTGCTTCTTTAAAAGAATTAATAAGATCAATAAACCCCTGGCCAGACTTACCAAAAATAAAAGAGAAAGGACCCAAATTGGTGAAATCATGAATGAGAGAGGAGAGATCACAACCAATACCAAAGAAATACAAACAATTATAAGACCATATTATAGGCAATGATATGCAAACAAATTAGACAATCTGGAAGAAATGGATACATTCCTAGAGATGTATAAACTACCAAAATTGAACCAGGAAGAAATAGAAAACATGAACAGATCCATAACCAGGAAGGAAATTGAAGCAATAATTAAAATCTCCTAATAAACAAGAGTCCAGGGCTAGATGGCTTTCCAGAGGAATTCTACCAAACATCTAAAAATAATTAGTACCCCTTTTCTGAAGCTGTTTCAAAAATTGAAATGAAACGAAAATTTCCAAACTCTTTCTATGAGGACAACATTACCTTGATCTCAAAACCAGACAAAGAACCCACCAATAAAGGAGAACTATAGACCAATATCCTTTATTAACATGAATGGAAAAATCCTCACCAAGATACTAGCCAGTAGGATCCAATAGTACATTAAAAGGATTATTCACCACAACCAAGTGGGATTTATTTCTGGGCTGCAGGGTTGGTTCAACATCTGCAAATCAATCAATGTGATATGCGACACAAGTTAAAGAAAGGACAAGAACCATACAATCCCAGATGCAGAAAAAGCATTTAACAAAGTATAGCATTCTTTCTTGATTAAAACTCTTCAAAGTGTAGGGATAGAAGTTAGATAAAAGCCATATATTAATAAAAGCCATCATGTAATAATAAAAGTCATAAAAGCCATATATTAAAAGCCCACAGTGAATATCACTCTCAATGGGGATAAACTGAGAGCTTTTCACTAAAGTCAGGAACATGATAGGGATGTTCACTCTCATCGTTGCTGTTCTACATAGTACTAGAAGTCCTAGCCTCAGCAATCAGACAACAAAAAGGAATAAAAAGCATCTGAATTGGCAAAGAAGTCAAACTCTTACTTTTTGGACATGACACGATATTCTATGTGGAAAACCCAGAGACTATACCCCAAATTACTAGCACTCATACAGAAATTCAGCAAAGTGGCTGAATATAAAATCAATGCACAGAAATCAGTTGTATTGCTATACACCAACAATGAGATAGAAGAAAAAGAAATTAAGGAGTTTATCCCATTTGCAATTGCACCCAAAGCCATAAGATACTTTATTGTATCTTATTGTATTGTATCGATTTAATTGAATAGGAATAAACCTAACCAAAGAAGCAGAGGATCTGTATTCAGAAAACTATAGAACACTCACGGAAGAATTGAGGAAGTCACAAAGAAATGGGAAAACATTCCATGATCATGGATTGGAAGAACAAATATTGTGAAAAAGTCTATGCTACCCAGAGCAATCTACACAGTCAATGCAATCCCTATCAAAATACCACCAAGTGTGGGGGGAGACAAGATGGCGGGGAACTAGGAGGAGGCTCTGGTTCAACCTGTCCCCTAAAGTGAGCTGATTACCTACCAAGGAACTCCGATCACTCATGAAATCAGCCTGAGATCAGAATTCTACTCATCAGGATCTCTATGGGAGCAGAAGATGCCAGTGGGACATCAGGATCTCTACAGGGGCAGAAGAAGCCAGTGGGCAGGTAAAGCAGAGTGGGAAAACCAGACTGGTATCGGAAGATAAACAAAAGGGGGAGGGAGCCACCAGAGGAAAAGCACTGGGAAGTAATACCCCAATACGAGAGAGCCCTACGACTGGGGAGCAGCATTAACTTGAAGACTGATAAAAAGCACTCAAAAAGAGAAAAGATCGCAGGGTGAAATTGTGGGAATTGGAACTGTTAGGGACAGGGGCTTAAGTCCCCCATGGAGAGCAGACACCCCTGGCGCTGAGCCAGAGAGAGTGCAGCGGAGAAACCAGGTCTTGGTCTCTGAGCTGTGAGGAGACCTCCTAAGGGCGCTTGGCGTGTGGCAGGGGCTGGGACCCTCCTGGAGCAGAAACAGACTTTTGCAGTCCCCACGTGTGTGCCGCGCCGGGCTAGCAGAGCCTGAGACGCGCTCCACCCCCTCCCCTGAGAGAGGTGCCTGGGCGCCAGCCAGCGGGGCACTCTAGGACCCAGAAAGTCTGATCGCTCCCAGCTTGGGCCAGCAGGAGAATCTCTGTGAGCCTTCCCTGCTTGGAACCTCTCTGGCGGTCTGGAGCTGCCCAGACAGCTGCCGCTTGTGGTTTTGAGTACAAGCAGGACACACAGGTGTCCCCAGAGATCGTGGCTGGGAACCTGCTCTGCAGCACCCAGAGGGGAATGGACTGGGGCTTCTCTCTGGGAGGGAGGTCTAGGAGTATTTTGCTTTCCTCTAAACCTCGAAGAACCATCCGGAGCTGCCAAGGGGAGAGAAAACAAATGAACAGACATAAAAACCTCCAGAGAACAAAAGCCTAAAGGCCCAGTTTCCTCAGAGCCCACCCCCTGGAGGGGGGCGGGAGGACTTAACTCAGGAAACACCAGCCTGAAAACCCACGCGGCAGGCCCCTCCCTCAGAAAGCCAATCAGCCTAGAAGACAACAATCACTACTACTTCATAGATACTTTAATTCTTAATTCGTTCCCACTATTCTGGTTCATTTTTAATTTTTTTTAATCTTTTTTATTTTGTTATATAGATTTTTTAGCCTATTTACCATCACAGTGAGATGTCCAGTACATCAAATTCCATAATAACCTTTTAACATGAACTTTTTGATACATATACCCATGTTTTTCTTTTGCTTTTCTATTTTTTATATATTTTTTTAAAATTTCACTTTACTTTAGATCATTCTTCTCTTTACTTTTATTTGCTAATATTCATATAGAGTTAAACTTCAAGGTAATCCCCTTTCCCCAATCAATGCTACCCCTATAGGTAAACCAATTTTTAATCCCCTGATATCTTAGGAAAGTTGTATCCTTTAAAAAAGATATCAAGATACATCCAGGAAGAAGCAAAATAACCTTCCTCGCCCACACTGAGAATTTACAACCACACTTCCATCTTTTTCTCCTACCAGTATTTTTGTATACTTGTTTTTGTCCTGGTAGTCTATAAATCTTATACTTAGGGTTCTTTTTGACGAGGTTCTTTTTTTCTGTTTCTCTGTTTGTTTCTTTGTTTTGCTTCTACATATATATGTACATATTTTTTTTCTTCTCTTGTCATATACTTTTATCAATCTTTTTTGTTTGTCTGTATTTGTTTGTATACTTCACAAACCTTACCTTGGGGCCCATTTGGGCTGAGCCTTCTCTTTTATCCTTCTTTCTTTTTCCTCTCTCTCTCTCTTTCTCTCTTTTTCTGCTTTCTCTCTTTCTTTTTTTCTTTCATTTGGGTGGGGACTCTTGATTGCTCAGAAGCATTCCAGAGTGCACCTTCACTGCACCAAGTTCGATACATCCAGCTACAACCATTCAGCCAACTCTCACCAAAATGACTAGGAGGAGGAATGCCCAACAGAAGAAAAATTCAGAGGATGGGCCCTCTGCAACAGAGCTAATGGCTACCGACATAGACATTATGTCGGAAAGGGAATTCAGGCTAACAATTATCCAGGCAACAGCGAGGTTGGAGAAAACCATGGACGACCAAATGGAATTGATTAGGGCAGAACTGAGAGCCACCAGGGATGATGTTCACAATATTAGGGCAGAACTGAAAGCCACCAGGGATGATGTTCCCAAGGCTCTAAATGAGTTCCAATCTAATCTAAATTCTCTAAAAGCTGGGGTAACTGAGACAGAAGATAGAATTAGTGATCTGGAGGACAAACAGATAGAGAGAAAGGATCAGGAGGAAGCCAGGAACAAACAGCTTAGAAACCATGAAAACAGAATCAGGGAAATAAATGATGCCATGAAACCTTCCACCATCAGAATTATTGGAATACCTGAAGGGGAAGAGAAAGAAAGAAGTCTAGAAGATACTGTCAAACACGTTCTTCATGAAAATTTTCCAAATATCGCAAATGGAGACAGCATTCATGTACTAGAGGCAGAACGGTCCCCCCCCCAAGATTTTAGATTCTCGAAACACCTCGAGACACCTGATAGTAAGAATGAGGAATTATAATTCTAGAGAAACTCTCTTGAAGGCA
>PISX010007057.1:0-90169 GCA_004024625.1 Mellivora capensis
AATGAATGGGTCAACCAGGAAATTAAAGAAGAATTGAAAAAATTCATGGAAACAAATGATAATGAAAACACAACGGTTCAAAATCTGTGGGACACAGCAAAGGCAGTCCTGAGAGGAAAATATATAGCGGTACAAGCCTTTCTCAAGAAACAAGAAAGGTCTCAAATATACAACTTAACCCTACACCTAAAGGAGCTGGGTAAAAAGTTATACTCCTGGAAAAAAAAAAATTCCTGATTAAATACTAACTTAACCAATGACCATAGGAAAATAAGAAAAAAAAAACTATTCATGTTTGGTTTCATTGAAATTCTATGGAAATCAGAGATGTGATCCTATCTGACCCTTGATCTGTGATCCTGGCCTAAAGACCCAAATTAACTTCTAATAAGCTTGTTTTACAGTTAAAAAGTAT
The DNA here is from genome assembly GCA_004024625.1 of Mellivora capensis. Classification (NCBI taxonomy): domain Eukaryota; kingdom Metazoa; phylum Chordata; class Mammalia; order Carnivora; family Mustelidae; genus Mellivora; species Mellivora capensis. The sequence goes on from PISX010007057.1 coordinate 416, forward strand.
AAATTAATTATATGTGACTGTATAAAAATTACTTTTAATATGATTTTACAGACAGGAGTTTTAATATTTCTCACAATTATCAAAGGATACACAAAGATGCCAATCTAATTTCACAAATATGAGGCAAAAGCCTGTAAATCTAGACTCTAGGCCAAATTACATCATGTGACAATTTAATAACGTTAGAAAATTAAGATAGATTGAATTTATCTTATGTCTGAATCATTCTGGAGAATTCCATTCTTAGGGTAAATAAGTAGCCATCAAAAATGTGGGGTAACATAAATTTGGGTCAGTTGAGACCAGGTTTTCCCTTTTAAAGGAAATTTTTAGAAGACATTCTAGAATTTCTAGATACAATATGGCTCAAGTCTGGAAAGATTTTCATGATTGGAAAATAAAATGAACATTTAAGAAAATGTACACATTTTTTAATCAACGTAAGAATCCAAAATGTAGTACTATACATAGAAAGAGAAGACTAAACTCAGCAATTACTGTTCTAAAGCCAAAAGAGTAGCACCAATAAAGTCATTGGCAGGCAGAAGAGTAAAACAAATGCAAAACCATCGCATACTGGTACTAGCACACATTTAAAAACTCCTCAGCGTATGTGACTTCAGAGAACACAACAGGAAACGGCATTTTTAGCCGTAGCAATGACCAGTTATATAATCGGAAATAACAGCAGTATCATCCTTACTCATTACACTCTCTCAAAGGTGCATGTTCCTGAGTCCTAGAAGGGAAGAAATCTCTCCCATCCTCCTCCTCTTGAGAGCCTCTAGTTGGACCCAAGTTGCCAGTTTTCCTGGGAAAACTCCTCCAGGATTAAGAAACCACATATGCTCCTTCAAGTCCATCAAATGGAACAGTGCAAACTGCTGCAGAAGGTGGGCCATGGGCTTGGCCCCAGATCATCTGTGCTTGGGGGAGACCAGGGGACTGGGTGGGGGCTGGTCCAGCCTCCAGATAATACCCTGGCAGGCAGCAAGATTGCAGCGAGTCACCAGAAAACTCCAAAGGGTCAAGGAGCTCTTGCTTCCTCTCCTAACACAGAAGCTTTCCTTCCTTCTTTCTTTTCTCTCTCTCTTTTTTTTTAAAGATTTCTTTATGTATTTGAGAGAGAGAGCAAGCGCGCAAGTGTGGGGTGGGGAAGGAGCAGGGGGGAGGGAAGAGAGGGGGAAAGAATCTCAAGCAGACTCTGCCTTGATGTGGAGCCCCATGCGGGCTCGATCACAGGACTCTGAGATCATGACCTGAGCAGAAACGGACAGTCAGATGATTAACTGACTGAGCCCCCCAGGTGACCCTTCCCTCTTTCTGTTTAAGTATTTAAGTAATGGCATTCTCTAAACTAGAGGCCACATCTAGTAGGCCGTGACTGCCTCCTCTTAATTTCTGACCCTATACCACATACATACGTTCAACCCCCGAGCGGTACAGTTTCTACACACACACAGACGCAAAAATACAATAACCCAGAAAATTCTCAGTTATCTGGACTTTTAGATAATTGAAGTTTAACCCTTTAAAAACATGCCTTCAAGGCCTCTAGAAGGACTTACCTTACTGTTTTCTGAGAACTTCTACAAAAGCCTACTCCTTCCTGGTTGGCACCTGTGGGCCTCCCAGCTGCTTCTAAGCCCCACCACGTCTTCTCTCTTATTTTCCCAGAGTTTTTTCCTCCCCCATGCTTTTCCCATGCTTCTTACTTTCACATGAAAAGACAAGCCTTTCATAAGCATCATGGGCCAACCTGATGTCCAACCAAGCAGGACGCTCTGTATAAACTTTGGGTATTCAACTCTGCTCAGCTGTTTCCTCACTTACTACTCAAGTGTTTTTTCCCTCAGGGTTAGAAATGCTTTTGCGCATTATTCTTGAAACCCGAGGAGACAAGGACGGACGTCCTCGATTTCTAGATAATCTAGCCTGGAGCAGAGTTTCAAGTTCGTTTAAATCTACTGTTCTATACATATTAATTTATATATGATTTTTTTTTAAAGATTTTATTTATTTGACAGACAGAGATCACAAGTAGGCAGAGAGAGAGGGGGAAGCAGGCTCCCCACTGAGCAGAGAGCCCGATGCGGGGCTCGATCCCAGGACCCTGGGATCATGACCTGAGCTGAAGGCAGAGGACTTAACGCACTGAGCCACCCAGGTGCCCCTTATATATGATTTTTTTAATAGCATCACCATGAACTAAATAATTGCTGTCGAATTATTTTGCGCTCATTAACTGTAAAGAGGAATATTGGAGAAGTGGATACAAGCACTTCTGTTAATAAAATGATCCAACATTCAGCTGACAACTTATGATTTTATAAACTATTTCAAAATTTAAGTCACTGAACAATACTTACTGTTGCATGGTAGTTTCTATACATGGGCATTTTTAGTAGCTTTGTCAAATAATCTTCTAGTTGTTTCTGTAACACAAATATATTAGATGAGAGATAACAGTGACAGGGATGTGATTATTATCTCATTTTAACTTCTGCAAACTTATTCAATTCTTTACTCATATTATCAAGGGAAAGGAATCTTGAATAGCATTAGGGAGTTATTTCCATAGTACCCCTGAACCATTTTCCAAATTCCTTCTTGCTATTTCATGTTTTACATGCTTCCGTCTTTTAAAAACTGCTGACAAGACCCAAGCTGTATATTATTTTAATCTTCCGTAGTTACTAGTACAAGACTTGCCCATGGTAGACAGTCTAAAGGCATTTGTTGATTTTATTAAAGCACTGAATTTCCTTAATTATAACACCGAATTTACTGGTGGATATATTACTGTCTTTTTCACAGCTGTTGGGGGGGGTGGGAAGAGGTTAAAAAAAAGGAGAGAGAGACTTTCTAGTAAGTTGTACCCTGATTTCAAACTTGCTCAAATGCGCGAGGGTAAGGTCCATCACAGTGACTACGATGATGTGTGTGGAAGCACTAACTGTTAAAGCCACAGCTTCTCATTTTCAACTGCATTCATGTAAGTGCACACAGAAACCCCAGACTGTAGAGTATCTTGGAAAATATTTGTTCTAGATCCCTAAAAAGATTTCATATAAGAGGACAACTACACAAAGAAGAAATCAAATATTGCTTTCAGAACATTAAAGTTTCAGATTACAGAACAGAACTGATATTTACTTGTCAACTTTCCAGCAGAAAAACTATCTCCTCCCCTGCTTGTCTCTGCATCACTGGGGCAGAGGACCGGGGCCTCGGGCTTCTGTCCTACCGCTCTCTGACCTGAAGGGCTCCCCTCACAGTTTGGGAATGAGACCTCACACAGATTTAGGACAAGCTACTACAAAGCCTGGAGCAAACAGAGGGAAATATAGGTTTTTAAAAGAGTAGATCTCAAAACACTCAATGATGAGCTCAATCTTGACTCACAAGGAGCCCAAAGAAGTTCCTGCTGGGAGGAAGCTTCTTCACAGAACACTCCTCCTCCTCGGGGACATACACCCTCCCCAGGTCAGAATGGCTTGGGAAAGAAGGGCTGCCTAACAAGTTCCAGAGAAGCCAGCCTGGGTGAGGGGTCCTGGGGCGAGAACAGTTGCAGCTAGCCCTCCAGCCTCACCCCTCAGGAGCCGCCAGGTTTCTACAGAACTACAAAATTACATTACGAACAGCAGAAGACTGGAAGGACTTACCCTTCTGCCAAAGAATTGTTCTTCTCTGATCATGTTTTCAGAGGAACGGGGCAAACTTGGCATCTCTCGAGGCTCTTCTTTGACATTCTGTCTTCTAAATGTGTGCCTAAAACACCCACGCATTGGAAACATTTATTATTCTTTTTAATATGATTCTAATGTTACTCTTATAAAACTTTTCATAAAATGGTTTATTTTTAGAAAAGCCTATTTTAATAGAAAATATCCACTGACAATGAACATGCTAACCCATAATATCGATAAAATATTCTTTCCACCCAACTTGTATACTGGAATAACTTTATATAATTATTCTGAAACAGTTACCTTCTGGTGGGAATGGGGATTCGGATAAAAGCTTTGTACTTGAGCAGCTCTCTGTGAAATTCTTGAAAGTGTTTGAATTTCCTCTTAACTTGCCACTTAAATTCCCCATGTGTTAATTCAATAGTGTAAAGATTGATACTTGGCACCTACAGTGATCAATAAAAATGATTGATATTTTAAATAATAATAAAAATTCTAAAATCTCTCCATGAACCATAGCTAATTAATAAGTAACTTAAATCTGGCTTACATATTTTGGATAAGTACTTAAGCAAAATGTTTTCTAAAACAACTGATTACAGAAATAACATTCCCTTAAATGTTCACCTTATAATATACATAAAGACCAACTCTGAATCGAACCAAAGACAAACTCCACAAATCATACTGCTCCGAAAACATAAACACACACACAAACACACACACACCCTGAAACAAGAAACCAGGTAAAGGAGACAATGAATGAGGACCCTAATTAGTTATCAGCAGTAATTTTGCTTGTCCAAAAGTATAAGCAGAGAACAGACAACCGGAGTGGGGTGAGAGGAAAGCTGGAGGAAATGGATTCCAGGAACACGATATGATCTTAGCCCACTTCTCGCCCTCTGCAAATGACATTAAAGTCTTCTCCTCCTGCAACATATTCCAAGGTCTATCCTTGTCTACATCTCCCTGCCGTGAAGCACCACCAGTGACCAGCAAGGTATAGGACGATTAGAAGGAAAGAAACCCAAGATTTTCCTACACAAAAAATACTTTTCCCAATTACTTAACTAAAATGAATCCCCACTTACAATTTTTAAAGATTTCTTATTACAAAGCAAAGATATTGACTAGTGAATTATTTCAACCAGAAAAACGAACTGATCTGGGGGATAATTTTGATAGAGTACAAAGTGTCAGGGAACTGAGGGATGTTTATAAAGCAGAGGAGCAGGACGCCTGGGTGGCTCAGTCGGTTTAGTATCTGCCTTTGGCTCAGGTCATGATCCCAGAATTCTGGGATCAAGTCCCATGTCAGGCTCCAAGCTCAGCAGGGAGTTTCTCCCTTTCCCTCTGCACCTCCCCCCTCTCATGCTCTCTCTCTCTCCCTCCCTCTCTCAAAACAATAAAATCTTTAAAAAAATAAAAAATAAAGCAGAGGAGATCTTGAAGAGATCTTGAAGGAAGGTCTGTGAGTTTGGAGGGCGGGGTGGGGAGTAGGGGGATGGGTAGGGCACTGGGCCCTCTGGTCCACCTAGAGGACATTGGCCTCTGCTGGGAGGTTTAGGAACCAAAGATGTTGGGGGCGGGAGAAAGTAAGTCTCTCTTTCTCTGCTAGTTGATCCAGGCTCTGGTGTCATCAAGCCCATGAGGGATTCCCGGCCCACTGTCATTCATTATTGATGTCTGGCACACGTGGCAAACTTCTAAAGCATGACCGCTCTGTGTAGATGTCGTATATAAAACAGAAGCATGAGGATCAGTACAACCTACGTGCTCTTAAGTCTTAAATCCAACCATATCACTGGTTAATATTCAAATCTAGCATTTGCTTTGCCTCGACTTAGGATTCGTGACAGTTACTACAGCTGGAAGTTGAAAAACACCACTTCTGGGGTTCAGTATTGTATGCCGCCTTTTACTTTGGCCAACATGATAAGCATCATCCTCCATTGTGTTTCACACAGAAGAATGCAGGAAAACTCAGAGTGGCCAGAAATGTTGCAGGCAAGTGAAAAACATTCAATGTAAGATGAGCCACATAAATAAGAAAAATTACACAATTTAGGCAAGTGGCTACATTTCCTGGGATTATACTTTTCAATCCTATGAAAACTGAATACTTAGAAAATACTGCAAATGTCAAGTTTTATCCCTCACATATAAACCCCCAGTTTCGTACTAAACTTCTTAGCAATTGTGAGACAGTATGGTACCATGGAAAAAGGCTAGTGCAGCCTTTCTGAAGCTTTTAAAGGCCTGAAACCCTGTGGTGCAGCCTACCAGCTGTGAAACTTCAGCCAAGTGTCACTTCTGTCAGACAACATCCCAGGAGAATTATGGGAATTCTTTAGAATTGGAGTAATTCAAAGAGTTTTCATAAAGGAACTGCTTACAAAGACATGATGGGGTGAGGAAATCCTAAAGGAAGGGCAGTAACCTGGGGTTCTGAAGGCATCCCCACTCTTGAAAGGACAAGAGGCAAGACCAGGGACTGGAACAAGGAGGATAGAACCATGTAAAGATGGCTGCCTTGGTCAAGGGACACAGCAAGCCCAAGGGGACCCCCATCTCCTATCTGGGCTCTCCACTGTCTGAGCCCTACCAGAGGACAAAAGCGGAGAGCCTGGAGGGGCAGAACACAGGGTGGAGAAGGGTGGGGCAGGGACAGGGGGCAAATGGAAATCTCCAGCCTGATAGGGCCCTAATAACATCTGCCTCCCTGGACTGTCATGCAAACGAAGAGAGATGAGAGAGACCGCCTTGCCTTGGGCAGGTACAGAGAATGTATTCGGTAATTAGAAAAAATGTATTTTTATAAACCTGGAGTCACATGTAAACCGCAAGAATTTAGTTCACATGTCTTAGTAAACCAAACACCAAGGAGGGTACAGATAATCCTTAGGGAATTAAACCAAACTCACTTGACGAACAGGAGTACAAGCAAGGAGAAGGCCCTGGCTTGGGGACTCGAATACTTATCTTTGTGAATAACTTTAGGAGAACCCTCATGTCAATAATACATAGTATTGTACAGTGTATGCTTCTATAATACTGTAAGGGCCAAGGGCAGGCTGCTTTGGCATGAAGATTACTTTGAGTTAAAAAGCAACCAAAGCCAGCAGATCCCGGAAAAGCTCTTTATGTCCCTGACCTTGGCGGTCTAGAAAGAATTTAGCTAGAGGACCTGCTCCAGAAAGAAAGCTATCATCACAGATGACTACATTATACTATGAACTGGCAAGGTAGACAGGGAGGAACTGGCAAGGTCTGTTCGATCAAAGTCCTCCCTGTCTTCTTGTTTCTGAGTGACCCAGCAAACATTTGTTTACCAAAATTTCGCTCTTTTTCATCTCCCTGTGAACTGAATTCCTTCCCTTTGAAGTTCCAGACCCCAACCCCATTTTCCATAGTTCAGAATTACATAAATACCTGATTTTGCCCATTTTTGGAATTTCCATGTCTGTGTGAATTCCCCATACACATGAAACTAAATTTGATTTTCTCCTATTAATCTGTCACACGTCAATTTGAGTCTTTGTCTGGCTAGAAGGATCTTTGAAGGGGATAGAAAGTTCTTGCTCCCCAATAATATAATATACAAAATTCTTGTATATTGCTATGTATTATTATTAAATCCTCATAACAAACCTATAAGGTAGGCACTGTTACACCCATTATTCACACGAGGCAATGGAGAAACAGAAAGATTAAACAGCTTACTAGAGATCACAAAGCAAAAACAGGAATTAAACCATGCAGCCTGGTTCTGGAGTCTGGGCATTTAATCCTGTGAGCATGCTTATCCTCTCCCAATCTAAAAGCTGGTAGGCAAAATAAGAAAGCAAAGGTCATCTCAGAGACATTTCTGAGCAGGTTGTGCTCAGCAGTGTAGCAGGGGGGTACAGACTCATCTCACACAAAGAGCCTAAAGGAAAGTTGGGTGTAAACTAGGAGTCAAGATATGCAGGCAAGCCCAGGTAGTCAGGGCAGACCACTAAGCAAAACTATGAGGACCAAGGTAGCACGTGCCACCCTGCAAAAGAGGAGGAAAGGCATGCAGACCTAGCCTCTGGAGCCAGGTTCTTCTCCCCTTCCCCTGAGGCGGAAGCCAAGGTGGCCTTCCTCTGTGGAGAACCAGAGTTTAGGCCCAGGGGACAAAGGCCACCAGCCTGCAGCAATGTCCTCCACGTATCAGACTTGACCTCTGTGATAAACAGTAACCGGGCAAAGCAGCGGCTCTAACAGCCTCTAGTTCAATCTGTTTCACAGAGGAATGCTTTGCTTGGTGAAGTCACCTTCACAGAGGATGCCTTTCCAGCACTCAAAGAGAAAGGCCTGTGAACAGGCCCTAAAGGACAGGTGCTAGGAGCAAATCAGAGTGGCAGAGGAGGCCGGCACACTTCGCTCCGCTGTGCTTCTGGGTAGTGACACGGACCAATCCACCAGCATCCTTTCAAGAGCCAGGTGACACCATGGTTTTCTTGCTAAACAAGCATTAGGAAAGCTAAGCTTTTCCTTGGCTTATATGTGGCATTCTAGGTGGAATCGCTATGCCCCAGGAGCCCACATTAAACAGAAAATTGGGGAGAGAAGAGGACTAGGAGAGGCACTCGGCAATTTATTAAACTTAGAAATTGCCTTAGGTAACCCCCCCTTTTTTTTAAGAGAGGCATTTTCCAGAATGAGGAAAGAGGCATATGAGAATAAAGACTAAATGGAAAGCGAAAACTTGAGAGGCAGTGAGGACTTAGAAATGGTTTAAAAAAAAACTAAAAACACAGTCATCGCTGCAAGGAAGGAAAATGGAAGTCAGCGTATCGACTTGTCTACAATGGCTAACACAAGGTGAGTCCATAAATATTCTGACCCTTGTTGTAGATGTAAAGCGTTCCACTTCCAGGACTTGGGCTTTTATTGGACAGCCGGAAAGATACGTCTGTATGTTAGGCTCCTTAAATCCTTGAGTCTTATAAATAGCAGAGAACGGAATACACGCTAAAAAAACAAACAAGTAGATAACGTTATTGTAGGAATACAATGACATTGCAAGGATACACAGTATTAGCCTAACTTGCCTTTTCCGGGCATGGGCCCCAGAAGCATAACTACTACAAGCACACAGCTAATGAAGCGGTCTCCACCCGCGGTGAAGACACCCGCAGGAAGCTCTAACATAACAATTAAAAAAGGGGAGGGGAGATCAATCATTTGCCTGTTATTTCAAATCCTTGCTCTGCCAAGCAATGCCCATCAACTCTCGCCTCGCTCAGACCATCAGTCTTTACCTTCCTGTGTCTTGGGATCACTGGGGGAAACATCGTAATCCACCTCTTCTCCCTCAAAGTGCAGCTCCCGCGTGTCCAGATTTTCTATCAAATTACTCATGTCAGCAGCGATTTTCTGCAGTGCGGAGGTATTTACTCTTGGCTCATTTTTCAGGGACATGTTGGCTTCCGACAGGGTACGAGCAAAGGGGCTGGGGAGAAAAAGGAAGGGTTACAAGGATTTACTATTTCGAATGAATCCAGACTCATTCCACAGTATGAAGACAGGCTTAGAGACAGCACATGGAAACAAGTCAACCCGCTCTGTGTGAGCCCCGGTTATCTCAAGCAACCTTGTCATTTATTTTCCTGCTTCACATTTAAAGCATTCCTAGCCTGTAAATTAAATCGGAGTGAGATCCTTAATCACAAGCAAGTAAGAAAGAGAAACACTACATTGAATAAATGCCAACATATCTTTCATCCGATTTCATTAACTTGGATAAATGAGGAGAGACTCCAGGGAGGCTGGTTTGGCGATGATGATTCAGAGGGAAGGAATGGATTCCTAACTCTAACAAATACATGGGGAAAACAATGTCAGGTAAAATTAATCCACTTTAAATATTTTCTAAAGAAAATTGAGGGCATTTTACAATAATTTTAAGAAGCAGATTTAAAGTTATTTTTGCAACAGCATAAACTTTCTAGACGTCTTCTGTAGGTGATATCCCAAGCAAAATGTATATGCGATCTTTTTGAACTAGGAGGTTTGGGCCATGACAATGTACGTGTCTTGAAAGGTAACTGATGAGCACACTTCTTCTGAAAGATACTAGAAGTGCTCAAATTGTACTTCTCTCCTTTTTTAAGAAAACCAGTTCTATCTCATTTCGACATTTAATAACACAAGTCGTTGCACACCAACACCCAGGGAAGAAGAGTTCATACAGATTTTATTTTTCCTTTAAAATACGGAGATTTACGCTTTGAGCGCTGTCATCAGAGTTGGATGAAAAATTCCTCTTGCTGGAAATAATCTCTCTGTTACAACCAGGCCCGAAAATGGCAGGATTTTCATAAGAACAACTCCACCATACAGGCTCATTTATTACGATACCTCACAAACATTTACAGATCACCTGCTGCTCACTCATTGCGAGGTGCCATGAGCAAATACATAAAGATGAGTAAGGCTGGTCCCTGTGATTAAGGAGCTCCTGACACGGGTTCATGACCCCAAGTTCATTCCTGGCCTCCTCCAAGGTCTTTAGCCTTCCTGAGAAGTGCATGTGCTGAGTGGAAGACCTTCAGCCAGGTTCTCTCCTACCGGTATGATCAAGAATCTGGGGGAGGGGGGCTGGGGGAGAGTGCTCTGGGTCCAACGTTAAGAGAGTCCTGAGCAGACTTGCACAGCCCTTATGGGAACTCATCAAGTCTCTGAAACCTGTACTGCCATGTCTCGCAGAGAGAGATCTTGTCTGGAAGTTCAGAAGACTGGGGTAGAGGAATGTGGCTCTGGTTTGCCCAGATCTATGTAACTAATAAAACAGAGTTTTCTGTGAACTACGTAATTGATCATGTTTCTTTCTCCACGCTGGCTGTAAGGAAGCCTGGAGCCACATCAGTGGCCTACAGTTAGCAAAACAGAGGCCCATCCTTGCCTACATTGCTTCCCCTCACCTTTCTTCCCCACTTCTACTTTATATTATAATAATAGTTAATGTATACTGATTGCTTCGTATGCACTTGGCTTGGTGATAGTCCTTTATATACATTATCACATTTATCATCAATAATAAATCTATGCAGGTTTATTTCTACTGAAGAGCTTATCATCCCCTCTTCACAGAGAAAAACACCGAGGCACAGAGAGATTAGGTAATTTGATGAATACCTCAGACAATGCGCCCAAGGTCACAGAGCTTATAAGTAGTGAAGAAGGGATTTAAAACTGGGTCTCTCTGACCCAAGAGCTGACGTTCTCAACCAGTCTTTTATCTTCCTGTACACCTTTGGTAGATACGTAAGTGTCCCTGCAATAGATGGAAGTTTTAGTAAATTCGAAGTGCCCCTGGACAAGACTCAAATGGAAAGAACGGGAAGTGACTTCCTCTTGAAGCTCAGTACTTCGGGATGGAACCATTTACACTCCCGGGGCCTTCGTTACTCCCTATAAACTAAGGAGGTTGAGCGTTTCATCTCTAGGGTCCCTGTAACAATAGAACCCTAACTGTAGATTAAAAATGTCCCCTATTGTTCAGCTTCCCCATATAAGTAATCACTTTAACCCAAGAAACTAACCCAAGTAGTTTTCGTATGAATATGAGAGGCAGGTGGCAGATGCTTTCCAGCCTGGATAATTTAATGAAGGGCGGCTCAGCTTCCGTGGAGGAGCTTGTTGCCTCTGGTCACAATTAAAATATTTATTTCCTTCCCTCTCACCTCAACGAACACTTACTAGATGCCACCCATGAGCCAGGTTTTGCTTCATTTAAAATACCAGGTAATGAAAAACTTAGAGAAAATGAGACAAGGAAAAACAAGTAAGAAATTACATCATATCACGGCTGCTCATGAATCTGTAAACCTTGGGTATTTTCTATTGATTAAACTGTCTTACAGTTAACTCTACCAACTTCCTTAGCACAGCAAAGGAAAACAAGAGTTACTTACTCCAGTGACTCCTCTGGGACAGAATGTCGGTGTTAAAATGCATGTTGAAGTTAAGATATACAAAGATCAGATTACACAATATACTGTAAGAAAAGTGAAATAAATAGTAGAGACACTGAATCGAGCTAAAATAAAAATCCTTTTTCAGATTTAGAAAGAACTTCAGATTTAGAAAGAACAGAAGCATATAAACTTGTGAAAAACTTAAGAGAAATAGAATCTTATCATTTATACTCAAGTGATTATGTGCTAGTAAATAAGCATAATTCCAGCACAGTTATGTTATTTAATACTCATAATGGTACCACCTGATATTTATGATTATTCTGAAAGACTTAGTTAAGTAACTTGCCCGAGGTCACTCAACTTGTTGTCAGTACTGAGTTTACTTATAAAGCAGATTTTTTTTTTAAGATTTTATTTATTTATTTGTCAGAGACAGAGGGAGAGAGAGCAAGCGAGCACAGGCAGACAGAGTGGCAGGCAGAGGCAGAGGGAGAAGCAGGCTCCCTGCCGAGCAAGGAGCCCGATGTGGGACTTGATCCCAGGATGCTGGGATCATGACCTGAGCCGTCACTTAACCAACTGAGCCACCCAGGCATCCCTTATAAAGCAGATTTGTTTGGCTCTCAAATCTCATTGACTTGGTTATAGAGGTTCATAATCATTGATTTTATTCAATGGGTTGAATGACTATAAATTAATCTTTTTTATAAGGTTTATGTTTCATAACAAAAGAATCTAGTTCAATCCCCGTACCTTCAAAGGGATCCTACTAGCCCTACAGTCATTATAATTATAGAAACAACATATCCCGACAGCCTCCTGCACTTCTTTTTAGCCTTTCGTTTTTGTGGTTCATAATATTTTATAATATCACGTGGAGTTTCAGTGGACCCTAAGGGTTTGTAGATTTTTTTTCAAGCTTTTGTGAAGACTCTAATCATTTAATGGAAAATGAACCAAACTGTCCACATCACTGCCTCCACTCATGTCCACGGTTGCTCTGTGTTGACATTTTGTCCATCAATTGTATTGCTGGTTTCATTCTTGAATATCAGATTGTAAGGCCACCCACACTTGTATGTTGTCAAACCTTAATTTATTAGCCTATGTTTTCTTTTATCTAAATTAATCTGTACTGGTGGGTGAACAGCTGCCACAGTTACGCCTATCTTAACCAGCAATGGGATAAGGCCTTCAGTGTTTACATTTGAGATAATGTAATTGATTTTGTTATCTCCTTATAAAATACTGCAAGATCATTATCTCTCTTGGTACCAAGTAGAGATGGTGCCCAGAGATGATAATAGCAGCTGTGTTTTATTTCTGTTTGGATCTCAATCTGGGAAATAAATGGGGTCGATTTTTTTCTTCCTGGTATTGAATACTAGAATTATAATTTTTTGCAGGGAACAGTTTTAAATGACTTCCTGTTATTCACTGGTGAAATCAGAGAACTCTGATTCTAATGTAATTCATTAGGAGTTTTCTTCTAATCTTAATGTTCAACATGACTGAGGAATAGAACACCAAAGGAAGCAGATATTTTCCTTTTGGATAGTACATAAGCAATGTCTAAGCAAAAAATATAATAATAATATTAGAACTATTAATGTTAAGATAAATGTTAATGTTAATATTTGCTGACTATATACTATATGCCAGGCAATATTTATAAAGATTAATGACGCACTCTCAATGAATCTCACAACAATCTTAGCAGGGCCCTACTATTATCCCCCCCCTTTTTTTTTGGTTCGTTTTGTTTTGTTTTAGAGAAGGAGAGGGTGGGGAGTGGTGTGGGATGGGGCAGAGGGAGAGGGAGAGAGAGAATCTTAAGCAGACTCCATGCTCAGCGTGTCCAGGGCTCAATCGCATGACCCTGAGATCACGACCTGAGCCAAAATCAAGAGTTGGAGGCTTAGCCGACCAAGCCATTCCAGACACACTATTACCCCCATTTTTAAAAAGAGAAGCTTAGAGAGAATGGGCAACTCTCCCAGAGCCTGTGGCTAGGAAATGATTAGAGCTGGACCCAACCCTGGTTGACCTGACTCCAAAGTCCAACTACTTAACCGGCCAGAAGTGAACTGGGGGTGGCAAAACAGTTAGACACTGAAGATTTTTACTCCTTCCTTAACATTCTCACAGAATAAAACAATGCAAAAAGGAACAACAATAACGAAAAAATTCAGCATTCATTCTGTGAAGACAACCGACTGATTTCTTGTTTCCCTTTTTAACATGCAAAGTTGTCCTCTATTTTTTAACACGTTATTTGTGCTTGCCAAGAAAAATAAATGCAATGTATCTCCAAACCAAAAATCACAGCATAATGTCTGGATGTGAAACAAATTATAATTAGATCATTTAATACCAAACTTCCGAGTCATGGAGATTTCTTGTCTTCCCATTTTTCATTCTGTTGAAATTGGTGGACCCGTACTATATAACCTCCCAGAGCGCATTATATAGCAATGATTTGTCCAGAACTGACTTGATGTTCCCTGGAAGGCAAACACCATAAACGTGGACTCAAGTACTAAACTCAATATCTAGTGACGTAGTAAACCTTGAATAAATATTTTTTGAGTAGAGCTGACTTTGAATAAAGTAAGTGATATTATCATAGTTTACATTTCAGATAATATATTTTGAGAAAATAACACATCAAAAATAAGGAAAAAAGACTCCTGTGTTTAGTTGGATCTTTGATTTTTTTTTTTTTTTTAAAAGAACATGAGTTCCACAAATATCAGTGGAGGGCTTATTATGCACCTTGGACATGTCATTAAATGTCAGGGGTGGAAGGGAGAGGCTGGATGGCCAAGGTTATTCTACCATTATTATCAGTGTAACCCGGGCAACCAACAGCCTCCAGGGTTTCAGCATCCCCTCTGTAAAATGGAAAACAGAGTCACCTACACCTCCTACCTTAGGAAGCTGTGAGGAATCAATATCATAATGCATACACAGCCACAGGCAAAAGTAATCTAGGTTGCTAATATTACCTTTACATTCTATCAACAGTAGGGACACCTGGGTGGCTCAGTCGGTTAAGCGTCTGCCTTCAGCTCAGGTCATGATCCCAGGGTCCTGGGAAGGAGTCCCGCATTGGGCTCTCTGCTCTGCGGGAAGACTACTTCTCCCGCTGCCTGCCTCTCCCCCTGCTCATGCTCTCTCTCTCTCTGACAAATAAATAGGTTAAAAAACAAATAAAAATAAATTCTATTAACTGGCAGCCCCTGAAAAATAACCTTAAGAAACTTTCTTTCATTTCAGTATTTTTCAGGGCTGACAGGCTAGGAAATAACCTGCCTTTCATCACTTATTTAGCTCCAAATTAATATACCATCCAGTGGCTGTCTTTCTGGCTGCACTCCGCTAAGAATGGGACTCTCCCATTCAGCCAGTCCTGAAATTTTCTGAACTTGACTCTACCATTTACAGAGAAACCATCAGGCCTTCTCCAGCAAAAACAATCACCAGGCATTAAGCAGTCAAAGCCAGTTAGGGCACTTCCCATTCCTTGCACATCTCCCCGGCCTCGTCCTCCTCTCCCTGTCTGGCAAGACATCACTCCTGTTGCACTGTGTCCCTTGTGTCCACTGCAAGTGACTCCTGCTCCCTTTTGATCCAGTCCCCTTCATGACTTTGATGAGATCTATGGAACCCCCCAACCCCAGAAAAAAATGAACATATTTTTCATATCTCTTCATAGGTTCATGGTCATGCCTTCAAAACCCTTAGGTTCAGAAGCCCTTCCACTGAGCTGCCATCATGAGCTGATATGCTGACGTGGCCATCTTCCCACGGGATGGGGATACTTTGAGTACTCCCTTCTCCTATGCATGGCCTTTGAGGCCAGGTTCCAGGAAGTAGAAGTTTGGCTCCCAAACACTATCCACCCTCCGAGCTTCAGTGATCCGGTCACTTCATATCAGCTTCACTGATCCGACCTTGGGGCCTGCTGAGTCTAGCAATCTCCCATTTACTTATCCTTCTTTCCTGGTTTCATATCACAGCCCCAACTTGGTCTAACAAGGACTCGGAGGGGTCCATGCAGAGGAGGGTGCCAAATATTCTAGACTTGGTGCATCCATGGAACCGGAGTTGGAAACCATGTTCTCTCCTATTTCCCCAGCTACAAACAAAAACAGATCTACAGCTACACAAAGCAATACTTGTTAGCATGATAACCACTTCTTGATTCTCATGATTTTCCCTGAATCCTTTGACCTTCTTGGATGGCCTCTCTTCTCTGCCATAAACTGTCTTAGTCATTTCCTTTGCCGTGTCCTCAGGTTACGGATTCCCCTCTTTGCTGTAGCATCATCTCCCTTTGTTTCATCTTGGTCCTATCTTTGAAATCAAACAGATGTTTCACTTCCAGAGCCAAATACCAGTGTTAAGGAAAACAGAGATCTACTTCAAATATGGGTAGATATGAAAGTATGAGTTCCTCCACTGGGCCAAGTACTAAAGGCACGTTATAGAGATTTCTCCTAATCCTCAGGACAGTCTCATTTAGAATCGAGGACACGGAGCCGTAGCAACCTTATTGAGACTTCACAGTGGTGAGTGGCGAGGCCGATCCCAGTGCAGGCCACCCCAATGGGTCCACACTACCTGCCTCCCCAGCCCTGGTCACTAGCTCAGTGGGAATCTGCTCCATTCTTAGCTCTTCTCTTCACCCCACCATCTGTGTCTGCCTCTTGCTGGCTGAGCGCAGGGCTTCCGCACAGCCTGCCCGGGACACAGCCCAGCAGGGGCTAGGATGGGTCCACACCCCCATTCCACCCACCCCTCAGAACCCCAGACACACTGGCTCATCCTCAGGCTTCTGGGTTCAGCTTCCCCCAGTGTTGTGTGAGTGTGGGCTAGGGGGACGTGGGGGACTGAGTCACATAGTCTCTGAGATCAGGGGAGTTAAGGCGGATGCATGCCCTTCCCCTCTCCTCCCAGCTGACTGCGCTGAGCTCTAGAGTACCACACAGCCAACCCGGATGCAGGGGGCGGGGATAAAGCCCACCACGCGCCTTAGCTCAGGCTCTATTACCCAGGAAACTTGGGCTAGGGTCGTGTTGTAATCAACAGGAACCATGAAGCATCCTGCCTCCTGCAGAAATCCATGTTGTGCTGAAGTTAATAGCAATAAGAAAAAGTAAATTTGGCATAGTGCTTTTGTGCTCAACTGATCTGGACACGTTGCGCACGTTAACTCAACGGTCCTTACAACAGCCCTATGAAGAGGGTACTTTTTTTAGCCTCTTCTTATAGACAAGTGCCCTCAATTGAGGGCACAGACAGGCTAAATGACTTGCTCAAGGTCACACGGCAACCTGATGGGAGTCAACTGCCTAGTCTGCTCCTATTTTTGCTTTCACTAACCTAGACAAGATCACTTCAGTGATCCTCATCTCACTGAATCTCATTCAGAGATCCAGCTCAGTGTCCTCATCTAAAAACTGAAATTAACAACCAGTTGTCTTGTTTAGACTTTACAACTGATACATTATTGTAAGAAAGACTCCTCTTTCAGCATCACTAAGTGCCAGAGAAAACAACACATTCTACACAACCCCACCCAGTAGATAAAAACCTACCCCAAAGGTCAAGGGTATTCAGATGTTCTGAGCCAACACCTAAGTAAGACTTGTTCCTGTTTCTGTTGATGGCAATGTACACATAAACATTTGTATTTGGAGAAAACAGGGGAGGGCCCTCTTAATTCCAAAGTTTGTTAAGTTTATTAGGTGTGAATAAGAGACTCTGTATAAGCACTGCATTGATTTAAACAATAAGGATCCAAGAAGGAAAACTCTTCTTCATTTAAAAAAAAAAAAAAGGTAATTAACCCTGCTAAAATCTGTGGTCAGACTTCTAGAAATAACATTCTTTGGTATTAAGTGAATGTTTAATTTTTTATGGCCAAAAGTAGAACATGCAGGTTTAGTGATGGGACTTTAGGAGATAGATGCTAAGTACGTACGAATTTATAGGAACAAATATTACGCTCGCTGACAAACTCCGCTAAGTAAACTGATGTAAACCTTTCTCTCACACTAAGGCAGACTTAGACCACCAATGATTCAGTGGGTGAGCAGCAGATGAACAAAATAAATATTTTTTCCAGGATAGAGTTAATTTGCATCACATGGCTTTAAGAAAAATTCCCTTTCACTGGCTCAAAATATTAAAGATTGTTTTTAGTGAATACATGTTGCTTCTGATAAGAACTAATCAAGAAGCAAAGCTATGGGGACGCCTGGGTGGCTCAGTTGGTTAAGCGGCTGCCTTTGGCTCAGGTCATGATCCCAGCGTCCTGGGATCGAGTCCCACATGGGGCTCCTTTGCTAGCAGGGAGCCTGCTTCTCCCTCTGCCTCTGCCTGCCACTCTGTCTGCCTGTGCTCGCTCTCTCTGACAAATAAATAAATTTTTTAAAAAATTAAAAAAAAAAAAAGAAGCGAAGCCATGGATTCAAAAGTTTTGACTTCGTCATTTCTACTATCACTGCTTCTTTTTCTTTTTTTTTTTTACTGTGTTATGTTTTTATTTAAATCCAATTAGCCAACATATAATACATCATTTTTTAAAAAAATTTTATTTGTTTATTTGACAGACACACCGCGAGAGAGGGAACATAAGCAGGGCGAGTGGGAGAGGAAGAAGCAGGGCTCCCGCTGAGCTGGGAGCCCAAAGCAAGGCTCGACCCTGGGATCATGACCTGAGCTGAAGGCAGCCACTTAACAATTGAGCCACCCAAGCACCCCTACATCATAAGTTTTTGATGTAATGCTTTTTTAAAAACTGATCTTTCCATCTTTTGATGGCAGCCCCACTCAGCAAGAATCTGCATTCTCTCATACAGACTTTGTTTATCATTAAAATTCTTTCCAGCTGTCTAAACGTCTATGACTCCTCCCTTTCACTTCTTTCCAAAGGAACAAACAACCTCCTTTACAGTGGGTTTAGGCAACACACAGAGCATTTTCAGTGATAACCCATGGATCTCACCTCTGAGAAGAATGAAGCTGGCAAATACACATGGGTAGTTCTCCAGACATTCTCCAGGGCTAATGAGCCCTCCAATTCTGTCAAGACTGCTGATAAACATAGCGAAGTCTCATTTTTTCTTACCCATCCACATACTTACAAAAAATATTTGTTGAGGCAGCAGAGTACCATGGAAAATATGTGATTTTTGAGTCAAACAGCTTAGACTCTCCTTATGCTGAAACAAGTTACCTACATCTCTGTAAGGCTCAGTCTCCTAATCTACAAAGTGGAAATAAAATCTTAATCGAAGAAGTGTTCAAGAATTGTAAGAATTAAATGATCTAAAGGGAGTGGCTAAGAGTTGAGGCTCTAGCAGATGCCGAAATAATGTTGGTTATTCCTATGCCCTCTGCTATTCCTCGAGCTACAAGACCTCTGACCAAGGCCCTGTATCCACACCAGAGCCCAGTCCCACCCCTGAGAACAAGAACTAGCAGTCAGAGTTGTATTCTGGGGATGGTCTGATGTCACCCACTATAGAAAACACTGCTACAAGGGTGCCTGGGTGGTTCAGTTGGTTAAGCGACTGCCTTCAGCTTGGATCAGGATCTCAGGGTCCTGGGATCGAGTCCCACATCAGGCTTCCTGCTCAGTGGGGATCCTGCTTCTACCTCTTCCATTCTCCCTGCTTGTGCTCTCTCTCTAATAGAATCTTAAAAAAAAAAAGAAGAAAAAACTGCTACTAATACATGAAAACAAAGCGATTAAGCTAATATAGTTGCTCCTTTCCCACTACAAACACAGAATTGCTGAATAAATTGTAATCCTATTTTAAAAATACTTAGTTAAGGATAAAAGTAGAGGCAGCAACAACAAACGCAATAATGAAGGAAAACCTCCAGTTTCCAAGAATGAAGACACAAAGTCAGATGAGTACCCTAGACTAAAGCTGAAGGGGCTCAAGGGTTTTGGTTTTGGATAAAGGTTCTGGGATTACAGTTCTGTCCCCACATGAATGTTAGGAGACAGGACCCCAGGACGATAGGCAGCCGGGGCCTGGAAGCAAGCCTCCAAGAGTTACACTATCTGTTTCAAAGAGACCAGAAAAACTATACCCAGCAATCCTGGGAAGAAATTGCATAAAAGTGAGGTAACTACAAAATGAGAACCTTTAGATAAAACTGATCCAGGATTACAATTTCTGGCTTTCAGAAATGGAGGTGCGGTTCCTGTTATATCGGCCACCCCGCAGATAAGGACTATAAATTCAATTATAAAAAGTCACTGAAGAACAGCTACAGAGAAGCAGAAATGGGAAGGTAATCTACATTTGGAAGAAAGGAATGTCAGAGTTTTTGTCCAAAAGCAGACTAAGTCTGTGCTAGGTTGGGTGACAAAAATTCAGATAGACTATCCATAATCCTGTTGGCTTGAAGACCCAGACAACAGGCTTCACGGCTTTCACAGCAGCTGAAAAGTGAAGTGGAAAACTCTGGAAAGGAGAGCCACAGAGGGGAGTGCCAAATTCTGCACAGGCTGATTCCTGAACCACGCAGGCATGGGTACAATGCAACTCAGATAGTAGTAAAAGGACTTGCACTGAGATTTCTGCAACTGCCCACCACAGGAATGTCAGAGCATAGAGTTTAAGTCCAGGCAAATTAACTACCCACTCAAAACCCAAAAAACCTCTTGAAAGAAACATAACTGAATTGAGCTTCTACAATATTCAGTCAAATTTCACCTAACATTTTTAGATATAGAAGAAATAGAAAAATGTGACCCATTCTGAAGAGAAAAGACTATCATCAATGGAGACTCATCCTGAGATGTTGAAATCAACTGACAAGGATTTTATTAAATTTTTTTCTAAAAGATTATTTATTTGAGGGAGGAAACCAAGAGTCAGATGCTTAACTGACTGTACTACCCAAGGACCTCCGGCTGACAGAATTTTAAAGCAACTGTTATAAAAAACTCAAGAACGTAAAAGAAAATACGTTTTTCATGAACAAAAGAAAATTTTAGCAGGAAGTAAGAAAAAAAATCCCTGGATGGGCTTAACAGAAAATGGCAATGACAAAAGAAAGTGTCAGTGAACTTGAAGACAGATCAACAGAAATTATCCAATCTGAAAAACAGACAGAAGAGGAAGAAGATTTCTAATAAATGAATAGAGCTCCAGTGACTTATATAATAATATCAAAAGATCAAACATACGTGTAATTTGGGGCCCAGAAAGTTGGGCTAGAGAAAAAATGAGGAAGAAAAAAAAAGTATTTAAAGAAATAATGGCTAAAAGTTTTATCAACTTTGGCAAACAAAATAAATTTATAGATTGAAGAAGTCTGGTGGATCCCAAGCAGGAATAAATACAAAGAAAATCACATCTATGCATATTAAAGTCAAGCTGCTAAAGTAAAGAAAAGAGATGTTAAGAGTAGGAAGAGAAGGACTTACGACATTCAAGAGGACCATACTAAGGACCACTAAACTCTCATCAAAAACAAATGGGGGTGGGGCACCTGGGTCAGTCAGTTAAGCATCTGACCCTTGGTTTCGGCTCAGGTCGTGACCTTAGGTTGTGGGATCAAGCCTCACCTCAGGTTCCACACTCGGTGCAAAATTCTTTTCCCCACTCCCTCTCCCTTCCCCTCTGCTCCTCCCACACCATGCTCTCCCTTTCTCTCTCCCTCTTTTTCTCTCTCTAATAAATAACTAAAATCTTTAAAAAGGCAAGAAACAAATGGGGCTATAAGACAATGAAATTATATCCTAAAATTCAATAAATAATAGAACCAAATAAATGAATATGTTACTTTTCCTGAAACTAATCTAATTCAAATTCCAAAGAATTTCCTGTAGAACTTGACAATATGGCCCTAAAATTCATAACAGAAAAGAATTAAGAATAGGCAGGTAAGTTTTGTCCAGCCAGATATCAAGAATTATTATAAAGCTAGAGAAATTAAAATAGTGTGGTACTGACACAGAAATAGACACATAGAACCAAATAGGTTCTTATTTTGGTTCCCCAAAATAAGCCCATGCATATATAGGTCTTGGCAGATGACAGAAATGGCATGAAAAAGAATTAGAAAAGAAAAAATAAGCCTCGATAAACAATGTTAGCACTACTGACAATTCAGAAAGAAATAGAAAATAAAATTAGTTCTCAATCTCACAGCTCCCATAAGAATACTTTTGTGCAGATTAATGTCCTAAATGTGATTAAGAAAAATTCTAACCTATAGAAGAAGTCTTTGTGACCTTAGGGTCACAAAAGCATCTTAGCAAGATAAAAAAGCACAACCCATAAAGGAAAAGCTCATAAATTTAACTACACTAAAATTTAAAACTTCTGTTAGACAAATTACAAAATTAAATAACAAACCCAAATCTGGAGAAAACATACACAAAATATACAAAGAACTCCTAGAAATACAAAAGAGGATCCAAAGACCAGTAGAAAAAAGACCAGGAGTACACGCAGGCAATTCACAGAAGATGAATTCTAAATTTACAGTGAATGTTTAAACATGTTTAACCATTCCAGTAATCAGGGGAGTAATTTTTTTTAAAGATTTTATTCATTTATTTGACAGGCAAAGATCACAAGTAGGCAGAGAGGCAGGCAGAGAGAGAGAGAGGAGGAAGCAGGCTCCCTGCGGAGCAGAGAGCCCGAGATGGGGCTCAATCCCAGGACCCTGAGATCATGACCTGAGCTGAAGGCAGAGGCTTTAACCCACTGAGCCACCCAGGCGCCCCAGGGAAGTCATTTTAAAACAATAAGTTACTTTTTCATATCCACTGAATTAGTAAAATTTTTGCAAATCAGAAATTATGACATATTATATAAACGTGCAAATCAGAGATAATGGAACTCTCGTGCACCACTTGGTAGAAGTGTGAGTTAAAATAGCATGTTGGAGGGGTGCCTAGGTGTTCAGTTGATTAAGCATCTGCCTTTGGCTCAGGTCATAATCTCAGGGTCCTGGGACTGATCCCCACATCAGGCTCCTTGCTCAGCAGAGAGTCGGCTTCTCTCTTTCCCTCTGACCCTCCTCCCCCCGAGCACTCTCACTCTGTCTCAAATAAATAAAATGTTTTAAAATAAAATAACCCGTTGGAAAGCAATTTGACAAAGTCTAATAAATTGGAACATGGCATAACCTTCCCCCGCAATTCTTACTCTAAATATATGCACCAAGAAACTCAACCACAGGTGAGTTTATATAAGAACATATATTATGAATGCGCACCGAAGCGCTGTTTACAGTAAAGAAAACTGGAAAACCTAAACATCCACCTATCAGAGAATGGATAAATGAATTATATTTTTAATGAAGTACTATATGGCAGAGAAAATAAATAGATCTGAACTGCCTGTATCAACATGAATAAATCTCAACACAAAGTTTGGTGAAAAAAAGACAACTTAGAATTTTTGTTTAAGATTAAAAAACACACAGAATAACCCTATATGGTATCCATTAACATCTAGAAGTAGGACATACAAAGCAATTGAGGAAATAAAATACAACAACTTCAGAAGAGGGGTCACCTTTAGAGAGAGAGAATGAGAAAGAATGCAATTAGGAAGGGGAACTAAGAGGACTCAATACACCAGTAACATTTT
Source organism: Mellivora capensis (assembly GCA_004024625.1). NCBI lineage: Eukaryota > Metazoa > Chordata > Mammalia > Carnivora > Mustelidae > Mellivora > Mellivora capensis. Next base: position 23,696 of record PISX010007057.1, read on the forward strand.
CTTTCTTATTTCGATTCAGAAGGCTATGTGTCTAAATGATAAAACTTACTAAATTTACCTGTTAGAGGTACATAGGTTTTTATTTCCTAAATGTTAATCTGTATTTTTAAAATATTCCATTTAAAATAAATTTTAAAACTACCCAATAGGGATGCCTGGGTGGCTCAGTTGGTTGGACGGCTGCCTTCGGCTCAGGTCATGATCCTGGAGTTCCAGGATCGAGTTCCACATCGGACTCCCAGCTCCACGGGGAGTCTGCTTCTCCCTCTGACCTTCTCCTCACTCATGCTCTCTCTCATTCTGTCTCTCTCTCTCTCTCTCTCTCTCTCTCAAAAAAAAAAAAAACAAAAAACTATCCAATATAAGTGACATTTTACTCATGTCCTTAAATCCAGTCTTGGTTGATGATTTTTGTGTTCTCTGAAAAAATGAGATTCACTATTTCTTCCAAATTCAGCCAATACTGGTGACCCACTAACAGGGTAATGTATGAAATACCACAAAGTGCTCTGTCCCCCACTGTCCCTCACTCACCCTTGGGAAAGCAGATATATTTATAGACTTCAAGCTGATTTCCCTTAAAATCAACAGCTGGCATGCACAAATTTGGGCCTTGGTTGGATATTGGTTCAACATCAACGCTAGAAAGATGAAGTTAAACGGGCCAGTAGTGGAACTGAAACTAAATCTGGTCTTTTTTGAGGCAAATAAACCTTCCAAGTGGAGCCTTGATGATCCATGGCTGTGATCTACAAAGCTGGGTTTTCCACTGTTAATGGCAGTGATGCTCAGGCAAGGGAAAAATGGTCTCCAAAACTGAAGCTGTATTCGCTTTTGCCTTCTCAGGAGAGTTATTAAAATTGCTTCAATTAAAATTTTTTTAATTAATTTTTTTTAGAAATAAAGCCTTGATATATGCACTTGAAAATTTCCCCTCCTTAGCACCAGGTAATTTAACACTTCAAATTAGGAAGTCCCTTTCTTTGCTCTAGAAGTCCAAGTATTTCAAATATAATGAAGTTCATTTCACAAGTTCCTCAAATATATAGAAGTAAAAATGATAATACATATTATTAAAATTATATCCAACATATGGCGAGGATGCAGAGAAAGGGGAACCCCCTACGCTATTGATGGGAATGCAAGCTGGTGCAGCCACTCTGGAAAACAGTATGGAGGTTCCTCCAAACGTTGAAAATAGAGCTACCATACGACCTAGCAATCACACTACTGAGTATATATACCCCAAAGATACAAATGTAGGGATCTGAAGGGGCATGTGCACCCCAATGTTTATAGCAGCAATGTCCACAAGAGCCAAACTATGGAAAGAGCCCAGATGCCCATCCACAGATAAACAGATAAAGAAGATGTGGTATATATATATATACAATAGAATACTATGCAGCCATCAAAAACCATGAAATCGTGACATTTGCAACGACATGGGTGGAACTAGAGGGTACTATGCTAAGCAAAATAAGTCAATCAGAAAAAGACAATTATCATATGATCTCACTGTTTTGAGGAATTTGAGAAACAAGACAGAGGATCTTAGGGGAAGGGAGAGAAAAATCAAACAAGATGAAACCAGAGAGAGACAAACCATAAGAGACTCCTAATCTCAGGAAACAAACTGAGGTTTGCTGGGGGGTGCGGGGGGAGGGACAGGGTGGCTGGGTGATGGACACTGGGGAAGGTACATGCTATGGTAAGTGCTATGATTGTGTAAGCCTGATGATTCACAGACCTGTACCCCTGAAACAAATAATACATATTAATTTTTTTTTAAAAAGAAAATTAAATGTATAAAAACTAAGAATTACTTGCAACTTACTTGGAAAAAGATATGAAAACTGCTTTTTAAACTTTGAAGTCTTCTAGTCCCCAAAATTTGCAAGTAATTTCGTATCTTATACATAATGCATATAAAACTCATACAGAGCTCTGAATATATTACTTTATCTAACTTTATAAGGATGTTTCAATATCACATTTTTCATTTATTCTATATTCACACTTTAGCAGCATTTTTGCATAATAAAGAATAAAATCGCTCAACCTTAAAAAAAAATTATAGCCACCCTAGCATTTTACTTCTTTTAACACATTCTCCTATACTTGATGTCACTGATCTTCAGCATACTCTACAAGGGGAGTATCGTTGTCCCTTCTACAGCAGAGGTGAGCAAACTGAGGCTCAAGGGAGAGAGGAGAGGGGCCCCACGTCAGGCCATTTGGCTATAGTGTGTGTGTATGTGGGGGGTTCACTCTCGAGCTCTAGTCAAATTGAGGAAAACACATATCTCAGACTGAAGACAAACATGTAGCCTCCCTGTTAGAGAGACACCTGAGAAACCACTGGCCCCCGGATTCTGGTGAGAGGTAGTCTATGATTGATACCGCTACCTACATTTATATGTCCGTTCCACCACTTACTGGCTATAAGATCCTAGACAAGTAACTTAACCTCTTCGTGCCTCATTTGCCAATCAATAAAATGGGGTTGACTAATAATGCCTCCATTACTGGGTTGCTGTTAGGTAAATTAATTAACATATAAAATGCTAAAAATAATATCTGGCCCAAGCTAAGTGCCATGTGCATGTTAGAAGCTCTTATCATAAACGGGCCTTCTTACTTTTTAATGCAAAACAAGGTAAACAATGACACCAAAAAGTTCCTCCGAGAAATAATATTTGTGAGACCACTGTCCTGTTTTTTATTTTACTTATGTTCAGTTAGCCAACATAAAGCACATCATTAGTTTCTGATGTAGTGTTCAACGATTCATCAGCTGCATATAACACCCTTGCTCATCACCACACGTGCCCTCCTTAACACCCACCACCTGGTCACCCCATCCCCCACCCCCACCCCCCTCCCCTCTGCAGCAATAGCCGCTGTCATATTTAAATTCTCCTCATGGTAGGGGCTGGCTCAGCCAGAAGAGCATGCGACTTTTGATCTCAGAGTTGTGGGTTCCAGCCCTATGCTGGGTATAGAGATTACTTAAATACATAAAATTTAAAAAATAAAAATAAACAAATTCTACTCACAGTAGCAGTTTTCAAAAGCCATCTGGAAAAAGTATTTTCAGATTTCCTTAAGTACAAATCTCTTTCAATAGACAACCTTCTTAGCTTTCTTCTTCTTACTTAGATTTGTTCTTTTTATACTTCTTAAGACTCATGTTTCTCCCTAGACTGATTCTTATAATACTTGTATATTATTCACAGAAGTATTTATACTATGAATTACCATTCCCTATTACAGAGATTCACTTAAGAAGCACTTGTAGGAAGTTGTTAGGAACCTTATATTACATACTACAGAAAATGACAACCAACCACCTGCATATTATTTCAAGATTTCAGTCTTTAGTTCACCCTTTTAACATTGTCACCAAGGGCATCACTTGCATGTAGATATGTGGCTGGAAAAGACAGCTGTGAAGATGCTCTTCTTTGGCTCAGAAACCTACAATATGGCCCTCCCCATCTCCCAGCCCCCTACACAGAGACACACACACACACACACACACACACACACACACACACACAGCTGGACCATAGCCCAAGATCACAATTATCGCATTTGGATTTCTGATTTGTACGCAAAATGCCTTTATAGCCCAACCTTCTACTTAAGTTCTACTAATTTGCTACTGTCTGGTCAGTCGGTTCCTGGGGATCGAGCCTCAGTCTGATCAGACCTCTAGAGTCAACTACCAATGCACAGAAGCTAATAATACAGAGGACAATGTTGAACTGTACCACAAGGACACAGTCAGCAAAACCCAGCCCACGGGCAACTCTACAGGTCTAACAGGCTGGGGTTTTATTCAAAAAAAATTATAAGGAAAAGAAAAGGATGCAAGAGAATCTGTAGATTAAAATTGGTTCAAAATACATATCAAATAAGAAAATGATAAAACAAGCAAAATTAAACCCTCGCATCTGGGGATGCACTCTCACGTGATAAAACTATGAAGAAACACAAAAAGAGTGATTACTTTGGGGATCCCGGGACTGGCACTGAGGCCGGCTTCTGAAGTGACTGGCACAGTTCCTTCTCTTGATCTGAGTTATTAGTTACATGGGTGTTTGATTTATAGCTATGTACTAGCCTGTACACTTGGCCCTGGTCATTCCCCCAACCTGTGCATTCCCCTGTCACTCTAAACACCCCTCCTCCTCCAATTCTCTGCCTGCTGAGACCTTCCACATTCCCTCTTACTGAAACTTTCCAGGCTCATCCCCTGCAGGCAGAGACAACATCTCTCTGGACTAAGCTTTGCATCATCTGGTTTCTAAGTTTCTGGTGACACTTGTAACTCAGAGGTCTGGGGACAGGCCTCATGTCCTCTGTGATGTTGTCAACTCTTGGGAATGGGAAGCTGGGTCATTCCCACAGATGAGCACAGTAATCAAAAGTCTTTTCCATGTTAGATAAACAAATTAAAAACAACAATAACCAAAAAACTACTAGTCAATTAAAATTTAAAAGGAGATGAAAACTTTGAATCCACCAGGTTTACTGGCTCACAAAATCCCCATCTCCCTTAAGATTCCACAATCTATCCTCACTCACTCCTTTGGCTTATCTGCAACCAGTGTACAGAACTTGGGCCCGCCGGCTTATGAGCAGAGGCCCTTAATCCTGGCTCTGCCACTTGGGTGTCTTGTAACCAGTAACCTCTCACTTTACTTATATTACTCTGGGCCTCTCCGAGCTTCAGTTCTGTCATCTATAAAATGAGATGAATCTTAAGGCTCTAAGAAAGTACTTAACCCAGTACCTGACACAAAGTAAGAACCCAATACATCATCAATTGTAGAACTATTATTGCCAACTATGAGTATCATTAATGGGAAAGGTATATCAATCATCAAACATGGCCACTCTAGCCAAGAGAAGTGACAAAATAAAACCTCCTAACAGACATGTTTCCTAAATGCCAAGCAAACCATGGGAAGTAGAAAACTCAGTGCATCTGTCATTCCTTTGGTCACCATCATACTAGCCCAACATTTTTTGCTAAAGCGAAGTTGTCTGTTGGTGTCGCTTTCATTCTTCCTGAGCTGGGAGCTCCTTGGAGACCCTGAATGACCATGTCTTGAACTTGTGTGTCTGGACTCCCTAGTCACAACCCCATGGCCAGCATCGCTCCAGGAGCACAGCCACTATCTCCTCTGAGCCTCTGCAAAGCTCTGACTTCTTCTGACCTCCCACTTCAGGGGCTTCACGCTCCTTGCTATCTCTGAAAGAAAGCAAGTGTGATCTGCCTCATACCTTTAGCATTTGTTGAGAAGAAATGGATTGAATGAACAAGTAAGTTACACCAACAGTACTATTTTGCTTTGCATGCAGGTGTGTGTGTGTGTGTGTGTGTGTGTTTATCTAAGAAAGAGGAGCTGATACAAGTCTATTCAATAAACCTGTAGCACACGGATTTGGTAGCAGCCCCTAAGTAAGAACTGAGGCTACAACCTCAGGAACTGAGAAAACCAATGGATAGAAAACTCGGTGGGCGCCATCTAGCACACGTGATGATCTCGCCATCATTTTGTCCAACCTCCTCCCATGCACAAGAAGGCAGAAGCCCTGCAGAGGCGAGTATAGAACTCGGGTCTCTTTTGTTCCGCGCGTGCTCACACCAGTCTGTTTCTGGGCCAGCTTGTTCCCACAGAACAGCTCTGACTGTGTCCAAAACGGGTAAGAAGAACGACCCGACAGGCCGGATAAACCGCTTTGGTCTCAGGGGCAGCCAGATTCTGCTCGGGAGGTGTGGACGCGCTGCCAGCCTCGCAGGAAAAGAACGAGTTTGGGATTGCTCAAGGCACCGCCACTCCCCTGCTTGTCGTTAAGGAACAGAATTTTCTAGTGACACCTGACTCTGCGACATCCCTGAGCATCAAAAGCACATGGGTTGCATCAAGGCTAACAAGAAATGGCCAACAGAAGGACGCACCGCCAAACTGCAGTGCGGGGGACAGAGGCAGTGAGGGCCAGGCACACCCGGGACCTTTGCGCCCTCCGGTCGCGCTGCGCTGCCTCTGCGGCTTCTCAAGCGTCTGGGGACCGCAGTCATTCCCTCAGCAGCTGTGCACTGGGCAACCACAATGCGCTGGGCTCCGGGAACACAAAATGACCTCCTGTATTCTACTTTACTGTGAAGAGGGACTCGAGGGAAGGAACCCTCTCGTGACGCCTCACCTTCCTCTGTATTTACCTCCTTCCCATCAAACCCCAGAAGCAGGCCCCTCTTCCCATCTCACCCATCTCCTGCCCATACTGCTTTCGAACTCTTTTTTTCCATTCATCAAGTGCCTTATCAACCTTGCTGCCCTCGGGTTTCTTCCTACCATCACTGAAAACATCCGAAGCACTTCATTTACGTGTCTGTTCCCTTCCACCTCTTATGCTCTTCCATCTCTTATGCTGTGACTTCACAGTCAAGCTTTGGAAGATATTATGTTTTCCCTGCTCAGCTGGACTGAGCCAAACACTCCCCATGCTCTCCAACTTCTCAGCCTCCCCAAAGGCTGCTCCCTCTACAGCTTTGCCTTCCTCCAACTTTCTTCTTGGCCTAATTAACTCTTTGCATTCAGGCTTATCACAGGAGCCACCTCCTCCAGGAAGCCTCCCCTAATCTCCCAGTCTGTTTCAGAGGCCTCTCCTCAGTGCTTCTACAACATTTAGGGGAGTCCACTGGGGACACTTATTTCCACTTAGCCTCTGTCTCCTCTAGAAGATTCTCAGTTGCCTGAGGAGAGAGGTCATCTCTAGATTCCCAGTTCATGTGTTCTGGACTCTCAGTAACTACAGACCAACTGAGGAATAAACATGAATAAGACTTAGAACAACTCATAATATGAGCAAAACGGAGAACATGTGCATAATGTTTTCCAGATTACAAAGCATTTTTCACAAATACATCTTACTTGATTTTCCTCGTTCTACACGCAAACTATTATTTTTTACCCTCTTTGCAGCTGAAAAAGCAATGATTCAAAATGATTAAGAGGTCTGATGAGGGTCATACTGTGTAAGCAGTAGCTCTGAGGTTCAAATCATGATTCCTCAACTTCACATTCCTTGCTTTGCCCATTCCCTAGAAGCTAATGTCTTCATATTCAGAGGTACACAATACTCTATAAATATACTCTCCTTATCAAGCCTGATATCTGGAAATTTTTTCTACATGCCTCGTGCCTAACCAAACTACTTAACAGAAGGGAAATAAATGGATTTTGTATAATCTTAACAAATGAATCTAGAAAACAAATAAATCTAGGAAAAGAAATAAGGCCAGAACAATAGAGATACCATTTCCATCTTCCCTTGGTGGGATGGATGAACATCCATGATGAGTGGCATCCTATCTTCCCCAAGCCTGCAAAGCATCCCAAATTTAGGGCTCACGGTGAAATGGCCACAGATCTGCCCTGTGACTCATTCATTGTTAAAACCAGGAGGCCGTCACCTTTTTTTGGTCAAACAGCAGCAAAGACAACTTGTCTCCAGGAACACCTTTGACACTCAGCAACAACCGCATCTCCGACAAGCCATTCCCGCTCCCTCAGCCCAAGCCAGGCCTCACGACCCCTGTTCATCCAGCTGACAGCACCACGTCCATGACTTTAACTCCCCTATTGCTGAAAACCTCTCCTTTTGGGTCCCACTGTCCTTCTGCCACACTCACTTGGAAAACCAAAACCTGGGCCAACCCAACTCTCTGCCTTCTTGACCCCTTCCCCCAAGGTCTAAACACAGGCGCAGAAAAAGCATTCAACTGCATGGACTCCAACATCAGCTGACTCTCTCCTGCTCTCTCTCTCTCACCCCTGTTTCAAGGAAAACAGCTTTAAAAAGTCATCTACTTGCTCCTTTGTATCTCATCACTCCTCCCTCATTCTTCAACCCACTGCACCTGGCTTCTACCTCAACACCCTGCCAGCTTTCACCAAAGTTCATAACCACCTGCATATTGTGCAATCCAAAGGACACCTCCCCATTCTTGTTCTCATTTAACTTTCTGTTGCGTAAGCCTTGACTCCATTCTTCTTGACTCCCTACTTTCTCTTGGCTTTCATGCTCCCACATCTTTCCAGTGGTCCTCCTCCTTCTCCAGTCACTGAGCTGGAATGTTCTTTGAAGCTGTTCTTCTGCTCAATATATACATGCTAGTATTTTTCAGGGTCCTATGATCCTTTTCTCCCCACTCTCCCCACCTCTCAGGGTGATCCCATTCATTCTAAGGGTTACAATACATGCTGAGGTTTCCTTTTGTTGGGGTTTCAATGGCTTCCCAGTGACAACACCATTGAGTACATTCCTTTCCACAGAATACATGCCTCTGTCTCTTCTGGAAGACTGGGAGCTCCCTGAAGGCAGAAACCAATCTCTGCATTCCCGGTGGCCAGTGTCTACTGGGCTCTCGAGAGCTGTTTCCAGCTTACTCTTTCTCCTAAGCTATATATATATATATAGCTTATATATAGATATAAGATCTATATATCTCTCTGCCTGTGAACTTCCCCGTTGGGTGAATTTATTACGCTCAAATTAGAATTCATCATCTTCCAAATACCAAAACATTTCCTTGTCCTATATTTCTTTCCTGAATGAACTGGAAACATTATTTACAGCTGCATAAACTGAATCCTGGAACTCATCCTCAGCAATTATCTTTCCCTAATTCTCTATATCCAATCAATTAAAAAGTCCTGCCAAATTCTACATACCTCTTCAATATAACCACGATATTTTATATCCATAATCACGGCAGGTTGAGGAAATTTTTAAAACGGTGCAGTGTAGCTGGGTATTGGGTCCAGGCAGGTGATTAAAGCATTTAGATTTAATCTCAAAGTCAATACCCACCACCTCCCATTCCCTCCCTTAGACGCTGGAGGCCTAGAGCTAAAAGGCATTCAATAATACTAAGCTTGGACTGCCCCCAAATAGAATTTTGTAGGATAAGTAACATCGATTTCAATTGATTACTTTTTTATTAGCCAGCTAAACAATGGTGTTCTTCCACAAATAAAAAAGATACTGAGCTGAACAGAAAACTGGTTCTGCTCTGCTTATGAAGTCACTGCAGAAAATGACTTCCAGACGAGCTTCCGCCGTGGGGAGCAATGCCTTCATGGGACCATCCGAGTTCGATTTGGTCACATTGTAGAATCAATGCAATATTTAAAGTAAGCAAGCCAAACTGGATGTGTGTGGAGGGTGAGGTTTGCAGGAAGGAAGGACAAAGGAGTAACGAGAAATATGCCAGGCTTAATAAACATAGTTGACAGATGATGATTCATCATTAAAATGGCACGAATACAGAGTTAATAAAAAGCCACAATGTGATCAGGAAGAGCCTTTAGTTCGTCGCTTCCACAAACTCATTGTTATGGCATCTTTGTATGTCCCAAACTGTAAGTAGTATGAAGATTCATTAAAGGAATGGTAATATGAAGGGGCTTGGGCTCCACAGTAGAAAGAGGAAAGAAAAATGTATGGCAAAAATCTGCAAAGATGACTCTGTGAATATATGAAAAACTTTGAACTCTACAGTTCAAGTGGGTGAATTTTATGGTTTGTGAATTATGACCCAATGAAACTGTTGTTAAAAAAAATCTGAAAAGACATGAAAATGAAAAAAAAAAAAAAGACACGAAATAATAGAGTTGTAAAAATTGATCAACACGTATCAACACTCAGCGGGAAAGCAGGTAATTTTCCTTGATCCTAAGAGGAATAGCCAATGCAAAACCACTTCTACCTTTCTTATAACAAAAACAGACCAATTGCTACTTATAAGCGGAAAGACACAAAGGGAAAAAGCCATCGTCAAAGTACTTAAAGAAAGCAATCTGTCTGCGCCTACAAAGAACGTTGCTCAGATTCTATTGTTTCCACTATCTGGAGACTGCTCAGTGAGATGATCATGTTTTCACAAACAAAACAGTCACACTGGAAAGTTTCTGCTAAACCAGTACCTTTCTAAAAAAAAAAATCACAAAAGTATGTACCACACACACACAAACTATTGTTAAGCTCAGAAAAAGCATGTACTCTCAGGCACCAAAAAAACAACTAAAGAAAAAATAAATTCCGAGTCAGTGATCTTTTCTCTCCTAAGAAATGTAGTAGTGATAGTAAAAAGTGGAAATACCCAGCTCCCCAAAGGCACACATGGAATTGTGCTGGGTTGTTGGCTCACTGAAAAAGAGGCAGGATGTGTATTTTTTGTAGTCTGTGTTAGGAAAACAAGTTAGGTCATGCAAAGACCTTTTGAAATCACTTTAAAAGGTAGATACCAAAATGGAGGGCAGATGTATGCTCAGAATTTGATCCACCAGAATAGAAACTGATGCCACTCCTTTCCCGCTGACCAAGCCAAATAATTCAGCTGGTAAGAAACAAAGCAAAAACCGATCCTTCAACTTTTGTCCTCACAGATAACGCGTGCAAACCCAAGGAAACCAAACGTAACTTACTTTCGGTTTTAAAAATTAGAACACGTTGAAACCACTGAGATTCAGTGTATGGGTTCCACTTAATCAAAGTTGTCTGAAACCAGGTTTGCTTTAACTAGCTACACATCATAAAGAACAGCCAATGAGGGAGGGACATCTGGGTGGCTCAGTTGGTTAAGCCTTCTACTCAGGTCATGATCCCAGGGTCCTGGGATCAAGTCCCGCATCGGGCTCCCTGCTTGGTGGGGAGACTGCTCTCCCCACCACTGTGCCTACTTGTGATCTCTCTCTCTCTCTCTGTTAATGCTTTCTAATAAAATCTTAAAAAGAAAAAAGAAAACAAAAAGAAACAGCCATAAGCACAAAGAATTAAGCAGGAAGGGCACTGGACCTGGAGCCAAAGATTTTAGATCTAATCTCATCTCCAGGGACTCCCAAATAATTCAATCCCAATTCAATCCCAGTTGAAATTAAAGAGTTGCCTTTTACTCTTTACATACCTATCTTGACATGCCAGGCATGCAAGAAATGTTCAGTAAATGCTTTCTGAATTATTACTACTAATAACCACTAATAGCAAGCACTTACTAAGCACTTCTATACATTTTATCATTTAATCATCATGATAATCTTACACATAGGTTTTCAGATATCTGCCTGTCACAAATTCAGAAACTAAGGTTTAGAGAAATCAGTAATCTGCTCATGTGATTCAACTGTTGGAGGGCAGAGGGAGGACTGCAGGTCCCAAGCTGCTTTATTTTTTAAGATTGTATTTACTTATTTGTCATAGAGAGAGAGAGAGAGAGAAAGGATGAGCACAAGCAGGGAGAGCAGCAGGTAGAGGGAGAAGCAGGCTCCCCGCTAAGCAAGGAGCCCAAGGAGGGGCTTGATCCCAGGACCCTGAGATCATGACCTGAGCCGAAGGCAGACATTTAGTGGACTGAGCCACCCAGGCTGCCCAAGTCCCAAGCTTCTTAATAATGTGCACTGTTGCCTCTCTGAACTCAGCTGGGCACCCATCAAAGTAATCACAGTCATCAATGAACATCTGCGTCTCCTCCATGTAATGTTTGTTTTATCACCCAACCTTTCCCACCCCGTCTCCCTGGGAGCACTTGACAGTGAAAACCTTGAGATTTTTGTTACTCAAAGTGTGGTCCATGGACTGGAAGCAAGGGCATCTCCCTGAAGATGGTTGGAAATGTAGAATCTTTGCTATACCCCAGACACAGAATTTGCATTTTTTAAAACATTTTATTTCTGTATTTGGGGGGGGGGTGCAGGGAGGGAGAGAGAGCACAGAGGGAGAGTGAGAGGGAGAAGTAAACACCCCATCAAGCAGGAAGCCTGAGGCGGGGCTCCATCCCAGAACCCTGGGATCATGACCTGAACAAAAGGCAGCAGCTTAACTGACTGAGCCACCCGGGCACCCCTCAGAATTGGCATTTTAACAAGATCCCAGGAGATTCAAATGGATCGCAGTTTGAAAGACACTGGTTTAGACTACCCCAAAGTGATCTATTACTTTAATGACAGGAGGAAGGAAGGTCTGAGAAGGAAAATATGACAGAAGGGTTCTATTCCTGAGAACAAAAGCAGCTTGTCATGGCTGTAGGACCTCAGTTCACTTGGAGAGTGGCACACGGATACTACAAAGGACCTTGAAGGATCCCCAAGGAACTGCTGATAGAGGCAAGAGCTGAATCTATAAAGGCGTGTATCTATAGTCCCACTCCTTTCTAAAATTTCCTAACCTGCGTCTCTACAGGTCTCTAGCATGTAGCAAATAAAAACACATGAAGTCTTCAGCAAATCCTGAACCACTCATCAGTGATGAGGCATATTCTGGCAAAGAGTAGGGCTGTGCTGTGGACTGATGAAACTCAGTATCTATATAACTACCTTCCTACACAATCCAGGGGTCACTTCTTATCAAGGCAGCTTTGTCACTTTTTTTAAACATAACACTGAAGTGAATTTATGTTTGAGTTTATACTTGACTTAAACTTGAGTTATTCCAACATGGTACATGGTTTTCTTGTAGGCACACCTACATTTGTAGACACAAGCGGCTTACGTTTTTAGCCAAGAGGTGCAGGACAGTAACAGTCCTTTTGCAAGACACAGGAGTTATGCTGGGCTCAGAGTCAAAATCTAGAGAAGCAGCTGTTGGAGTTAATTTTTACTCAAAGTTTCTTACCTGTTTAAACCAATTTATGAAAGCCAAATTAACTCCACATACAAAATCCACAGACATAACTAAAGGTGGCCTTCGTAGAAGGTAGATGTATATTTGGTTTTTTAATTCCCATTTTTAAAATAAAAAAATATTGTGTCTGTTTCCTAGTCTCAAATCTATAATTCCAGGAGCTAAGACACTATACTATGTATACGTGGAAATTCTTTCTCCTTTACTTCTATCCTTTTTGTCATTTCAAATATCCCAGGCAGGCGCTTTTCCTTAAAACCTTCACTTATACATTATAGACACTATTTCCTCCCTGTGTTCATCTAGAAAGAATGAACAACTAGAGGGGCACCTGGGTAGCTCAGTGGGTTAAGCCTCTGCCTTTGGCTCAGGTCATGATCTCAGGGTCCTGGGATCGAGTCCTGCATCGGGATCTCTGCTCAGCGGGGGCTCTCTGCTTCCCCCTCTCTCTCTGCCTGCTTCTCTGCCTACTTGTGATCTCTCTGTCAAATAAATAAATAAAATAATTTTAAAAAAATAGAATGAACAACGAGAAAGGATTTCTTGCTAATTAATCATCCAGATATCTCCTAGAAAGTTTGCAAGATATTCCTCCTTCAACCACAATGGATCTATAGAAAGAACTGCTTTTTGAATTGCCAACCCACTCATTCTCTTACTATCATGATGATCCTCTGGATTCAGAGATTTTCTATAAACTACACCAACCAACCCAGGATTTTACAGTAAAGGAAAAGGAAAGATGTGAGCATGCTCAAAGTCAGAGGGCAAGTGGGAAGCAAAGTTTGGGGTCAGCATGTCCCCCAGGGATTCTGACTCAGAGTCAAGTCCAGAGGCCACAGAAACAGGAGGCACATATTAGCCACAAGGGAGCACTGACAAGGCAGCTCACAGGCCCGAGTCAGCCTAGGATGGGGGCTTTGGGGAGCCTGGAGACAATCAAATGCAGGAGTTTCCCACAACAGATCCAAATTCCCAGTCCCAGTGAGACCAGCAATGGATTGTATTTAAAAATTGTAAGAATTGTGCTAAACCAACCGCATTACTGATAGCATTATTAAGGAACACATCACTTTGAGACATACCTAAGTAATGTGTCTGTATACCCACAGAAACCATGGATATGCTCTGATCTGGTAACGATGCTCTAAAATAGGGGGACAAGAATATACAGAAAGTTGTTCACTGCTAAGGATGAATGCAGACATCTGCATTTTTTTTAAAGATTTTATTTATTTAACAGATCACAAGTAGGCAGAGAGGCAGGCAGAGAGAGAGGGAAGCAGGCTCCCCGCTGAGCAGAGAGCCTGATGTGGGACTCGATCCCAGGACCCTGAGATCATGACCTGAGCCGAAGGCAGCGGCTTAACCCACTGAGCCATCCAGGCGCCCCCAGACATCTGCATTTAGGTTGAAACATACTGACAAGTTCAGGCTGGGGTTGCCTGGACTGGCAGCTGTTTTGCGAGAAACCCCTGGGAATTGGAGAGGAGCCAACTTCACTTTGAGCTCCTTGGGAGAGAGATTTTTTTTATTGATTTATTGGAAAGAGAAACAGAGAGACCATGGGACAGGGGAGGTTGCAGAGGGACAAGCAGACTGCCCAACTTGGGGCTCGATCCCAGGACCCTGAGCCAAAGTCAGATATTTAACCGACAACCCACCTGGGGGCACTGACTCCAGCATTTTATATCACACTCAGTGTGATGGCATTTTCTTTCCTCTCTTTCCCCTGAAAAGCTGAAATTTAACTGATGATGTATCTTGCCATGAACAGTGTCTTCAAATCAAGGAAATACAACAGTAATCCTGTCCTTAGCATTGTGAAGATTAAGTGCCATAACCTATTTAAATCTCTTTGGCACATTGCCTTGAAATATAACAACTGTACCAAAAAAATGGCACATGTTAATATTGGTATTTTTACCATCTGATGCATTCTTAGGCTACATTAACAGAAGAGCCGTGTCCGGGGAAGCAGCCGATAGTCCCAGCCACTCAGTCTACAGTTGGTGCACCTCGTTCAGTCTGAGGACCTCAGCACAACAAGGGCACAAGGGCAAACCACAGCCACTCAGAGAACAGGGACCGGGCTAGAAAAGAGTCTACAAAACATGATATTGGGAGAGATGGTCAAGGGCACCCAGGTGGCTCAGTCGTTAAGCGGCTGCCTTCGGCTCGGGTCATGATCCCAGCGTCCTGGGATGGAGCCCCACATCGGGCTCCCTGCTCGGTAGGGAGACTCCTCCTCTCTCTCCCACTCCCCATGCTTGTGTTCCCTCTGTGTGTGTGTGTGTGTGTGTGTGTGTGTGTGTGTGTGTGTGTGAAATAAATAAATAAATAAATAAATATTTAAAGAAAAAAAAAAGGAGAAATGGTTGAAAGATTCAGAGGTTTTCAGGCTGAACAAAAATGAGAATCCTCTCAAACAAGCAGATGTTTCTTCTGTGGATCCAGGGGATGGAGCTGGAATACAAGGATGGTTATCTCTAGAGCCCCATGTCACATCAACATAAAGGAGAACTTTCTAAGGGCTCCCCAGGACAAAAAGGGCCCTGGGAAGCAGAAAGTGTCCTAAAACAGGAAGTAGGCCATCAGTGCCTCACTGGTACCTCATCAGGATGCTCTAGAAAAGTCGTCTTCTTGGTCTCATGGCTGCACTTTGTGTCCACTTCAACGCTAGAATTCTCTGCCTTGGTCTTCCTCCTCCAGACCTAGGTCAGACGTCTGGGGCCCACTCGGAGCAGCAAGGGCGCCCTAGGCCACCACCCATGTGGGCTCTTTTCCTAGGGTAAAGCTAGTACAAATATGGCCAAAAAGTCTGTATACCCACAGAAACCATGGATATGCTCTGATCTGGTAACGATGCTCTAAAATAGGGGGACAAGAACATACAGAAAGTTGTTCACTGCTACGGATGAATGCAAACATCTGCATTTTTTAAAAAGATTTTATTTATTTGACAGATCACAAGTAGGCAGAGAGGCAGGCAGAGAGAGCCTTTTTTTCCTACTTTATTTATACATATTTAATTAAGATGAAATAGGCATAAACCATAAAGAAAAAAAATCAGGATAAAGTGTCACTTCCGTTTTGTAGGGAGGGGTCAGGAAATGGAACAGATTACCTGGGAAACATCCTAAGACCATCCCAAAGTAGTGAGGTTACAGAATATTAAAGACAAAATTAGGTATTATTCCACTTAATCGACAAATGAATAAAGGGAGTCAAAACTTTATCCTATTTGGTATAAGAATTCTTACATTTAATATATAGTGAATCATTTCTCAGAAAGTAATACCGGTAAGTTTTAGAAGAAAGAAATTTCCATTACACAGTTGACTAGAAAATCTCAAATGCAACTAAGCAGCTATGCTATAGCTCAGTATGTACCATTACATTGTTCTGGTCTAGTGTACATTTCAGTTTAACACAGAACTGCATTTTGGGTTTTAGAAAGGCAGCAATAGTTATATTTTGGCTTTTTTTCTAGATGCTTAACACAGTTAAGGCGACAGTTGAAGCATATTAAGTAAAGGTAGTTACAATTAAATGATGATCAACACAATCTCTAGCAACTTACATACACTGTATAATGCTTACATGGAATGAAACCAGTGTACTTAATTGGTATTTTACACGCACACACACACACAGAACTAAAAAAAAAAATCAAAAGCAGTCATTCTACATGTACTATGGTTACACATTAAAAATGCAATTATACCACAGAACTAAAGTAATATGAACAGCACTACTTGATATGTAAGATAAAGGTGATTGGTTCTAACACAGAGCTAAGCCTGTATCAGTCATTCTAATCGTAATGGCTTGTAAAAGCATTGGGTTTCCAGTAGAGAAACTACTCTATGAAAATCAGTTAAAAGCTGTCCAAAGTTTCACATCAGTAAAACCAGGATAAGGCTACAACGATCTTGAAGTGTGAACAGAGCAAGAGGGAGAAGACAGATGCACTGGGATGGCTGGTTAATACTACTTCTATCTCAAGTTCTTCTAATGAAGAACTTCCATGGGAGGTGAGGACTCAGTCTGGATAGAGAGGACTGGTATACTGAAACTCAAATGGCAAGAAGCAGAGCTCCATGGTCCACACAGAGAAGTATGAAGTCTAGCTCTCAAGGAAGGCATTCCACAACTCCTGAGACTGGGTCCCACCAGCCCTGCACCTTCTATACATAGACTGTCCCAGCTAGGGCCTAAGGAATTCACTTAAGACACACACCAGTTTTCTGAACTACAGCAAACCTGGGTGAGATCTGCATTCTTTCTTCCAGACACAGACCAACTCCCTTATTGCCCCAGTTACATATCTTTTCTTAAGTTAACCCTCTCTCCATGCTTAAAGGAAAAACTCCGTACTCAGTGAAAAAGTGCTACGATCTCAAAATTAAAACAGAATTATGACTTTGGACTGTATCTTCTTATCAGCATTTACTTGAATACTGGCATGAAACTTCCTGTGAACTTTGTGACTCAATCACATTGTCAACGTCATGATCATTTTATCTAAATCTCTCTGAGCAAAGGTATGGGTATCAGCCTTGCCCAATACATAAGAAAGCACCTCGCTTATATCAGGCAATCAGTGGATAATTTCACCAAGTGAAAATGAACGGCACAGTAGCCAACCAAATGAATGGCGCAGTAACCAACAGAAACCAACCTTCAGTCGGCTTCCCAAAATGATGCTACTTTTGCTCCAAGGAAAGCCACAGGCTACAGCTTTTTAGTTTTCTACCTCAGCCCTCAGTTAATCAAAGTCTATCTCCACATCTTTTGTCCAAAGACATTTATAATCAATAGTTCTGTAAAATCAGATACAGTTAGCAATCCACAAGGATGTAAGATCAAAATTCTCTCTACCACTGTATCAAGGCATTACCCCACATCCAGTGCAGGGACAGAGTTTAGGAGCACAAAGGTCAATAGCTCTCTGACAGGGGTTCACAGTGCAGGGATAGAGACAGACTTGCAAGAGCTGATTCGCAGAGGGTGAAGAGAAGTGTAGTAGGTGCCTAGAGGAGGATGTGCTCAGTCTGGGGCCCAGGAAGGTTACTGCTGGAAAGGCACATCGGAAAGGACTCTTGAAGATTGCTTCAGAGTTCACCCTGCATACTTGAACAGAACGCATTCGAGGAAAAAGGAAAAGTTGCAGCTATCTGTAGATATTGATAGATACATCAATATATAGATCTATAGATCTATATATTGATATCGATAGATATCTCTATCTCTATCTCTATTGATAGATACATCTATATATACTCTAAGGAACAATAAAAAATATATAACCCAAGGAAGTATATAATCTATATAATATAGATAATCTAAGGAACTATATAATCTAAGGAACAAAAAAAAAAACTTCACGGTTTTGAGCAAGAGAATGATAATTGTATTTGGATATCGGAGGGACTGACTAGATGCCTGGTTCTCTGTGTAGAAAATATTATGAAAATTGGGGGGGGAACCTACAAAAGTGCACATTTTGGTTTATAATGTCTAAGAGCATTCCAAAAAAGAATTATTAACAAAGAAAGTGGCTGCCTTAAGCAGGCATATTTACACAATAATTATACAGTTTTGGAGTCCGTTTGGGCTCTAATTCTAGCTTAGCTCATGGAAGTGCTTAAAAGTTGCTATACACATTGCGAGATGGTGTACTGACCTTGACATTGTGAGTTCCAACACCACACCAAGATGGCATCTATGGAAAGGTGTTCTGCATGGGGCAGGAAGGTGGACTGGAGACCATTAAAAGGTTCCCCCAGCAGGAGCTCTCTCCAATGGTCTCTGCCCACTTCTGATCTGATGTTACTCCCTCCGCTCAAAACCCACTACCTAAATCTTAGCTATCGTAACTACTGTTATTACATTTTCTTCTGATACTATCTTTCTACTAACTTGATCGTCCCTGGTTTTGTCTTGTTCCTGTGTGTGTGTTTAATAGTAGGCAAGTCCTCTTGCAAAGCCTACTCAAATCCTTAGGAGGGCACAAATAAAGTCAGTGGAAAACAAAGTAAAATAACATTCTATAGTTTATTATAAATAACACTAGGAACAACAGTAGCTAATGTTCACTTAACCCCTATGAAGCATCAAGTTCTACGGCAGGCCTTTTATATATATTATTTCATTCCATTCTCAAAAGAATCCTATAAGGTAAGTACTTACATTTTAGTCCTCGTTTTATAGATTAAAAAAAAATTAAGTCTTAACAAAGTCTAGTGATTCGTTCAAGGTCCCAATTAGTAAGCAGTGATCTATTCTAACAATTTTGCAACACAGTCTGCACCAATCTCATACTAATGGATAGGTACTCCCATATAGTTTATAAAATTTGAATACCGAATATTTTAACACAGATCTTAAATATAAGAACTCCAGAAAACACAAATGAGTCACTTAATCTAATAAACAGGTGACACACTGAGTTCATTTTGCCTCAATCTCATACTTTAAGACACTACTGATTTTAAAAAGGGCCTTTAGAGTGACCAGGTCATGTTTCCTTAAGTCATCCTTGAGCATCAAATTAAAATTCCCAGCTTTCTCACATAAGTGTCCTGTGTAGGCAAATCTAGAGAGACAGAAGGTAGAACATGGTCACCTTGGGCTAGAGGAAGAAAAATGGGGGCAAAAGAGTGAGTACAAGCCTTCTTCTTGGAGTAATGAAAAGGTTCTAAAATTGCATTACAGTGATGGTTACACCTCTGTAAACACACTAAAAACCATTGGATTGTACACTTCTAAGGGGTTAATTTTGTGATATGTAAATTATATGATATAATAAAGCTGTTAGAAAACAGTTTCCAGGGTTCAGTATCAAGTGATCTCTAGTCACTCCACATGGCTGCTGTCTTCCAGAATAAACACGAAAACCAGATATTTTGATGATGAGAATAAAGACCATGCCTGTGAGGTTGTTGAGTTTTCTCCGGAAGCAGTAATAGGCATTCATTACTCAAATGCCATTAGGTAAGTAGTGACTGGTATTAGCTTTTAACTTTCACCAAGCCAGAAAGAATGGAAATATAATTTCATTCATTACTAAAATGCTTTTAAGTGTACAGAATGAAGTATAGAAAATAACAGCAACCGGGGCATCAAAAGACCTCAAAAGGCCCAAAAGACTGAGTCAACTAGAACCTTGTGGCGTTGGGGACTCAATCATTCTTCAACTATAAAATGAGGAAGGGGAACAATGAAGTCAACTCCTCTAAGACTCATTTCCATCTTTGTTATTCTAGTTGAATCATTTCTTCTAAGGATCATCTTACTATGTGACTCATCCCTTTCTAAACAGCATCAGCTGCTTTTACAACAAGCAAAGTGTTGAGACACACTGGAAATCCATTGAGAGTGTCTTTCCTAGACTCATGTTTCAAGTGTTTAAGTGAGCTCCCTCCCACATCCCTTATGAAATAAACTATCTACCTTAACATTGGATTGGCTAATCCATTGACTAAAATTTTAAACCTGATAGATAAAATCAAAGGGCAGCTTCCTATAACAATGTATAAACATAGCAAAAACAATTGCTCTCCAAAGTGAAATTATCCTGGCTTTTATAAAAATTGATCTCACCTCAAATCTACCCTATTTCTCCTAATCTATTTTAATTTTCATTATAAAAATAATAATTGCTTCTTAAAAGGAACCTTAGATTTGCAAACTGTGAGGAAAATTAAACTCATTCTTAAAGCCACCACCTTAAATAGATTGTGGGTGACATTAACCTACAATTAAACTTTGGTACATCTTGTTCTCATTTTTTTCTCTCCACAATAGTTTTTTTTTTCCAAATATAATCATGTTTAAAAATATTAACATGTGGAAAAATATATAGAGAAAAGAAAATATAAACTACCAGAAATTCCCACTTTCAAATAATCCCTAAACCCCCAGTCTTTAAGGTGACTACCATTTCTGCTCTCCCTAAAGATAACACAAATAGGTGTATATATATTTTTTTTAAGATTTTTTTTTTGACAGAGAGAGACACAGAAAGAGAGGGAACATTTGATTTCTTTTCTTTCCTTTTCTTCTCTTTAAACTTAGTTCCTTAATCTATGAGCTATGTTTTTAAACATTGTCAAAGATTCCAAACTTATTTGTCACATGTTTAAGTTTTAGCAAAACTAGAGTAAGTTATCTGTCCAACACTTTCACATGCACATTTACATTTTTAAAGGAAATACACTTCTCATAGTCTTAAAGAGACTATGAGAAGTCTCATAGTCCTCTTTGAGAAGAAGACTTCTTTCCACTAGGCCTCAGAAAGCCTTCAGGACTAACAAAATAACCAGAGCTTTGATTACCAGCCCGAAATCATAGTGGGCAGGAATAAAGAAGACACTCCTCATACAGGCCAAATTAAAGGGAAACAATCTGAAGATCCAAGCCTTAGTGGTTTTATTATTTTAGCTTTTTAAAGTCTCAGGACTCCAAGGTTAGCTTAAGTACATAGTTAAAACACAGTTTTCAGCGCGGTGGGCTTATGCTCCAGGTGGACTGGTCACGACTGGTCTCGTTCAGTGACATTGGGCAAACTCTGCCCCTGGCCATGGTCATGCGCAGAACAGGTGAGAAAGCAGGGTACAAGCTCACCTCCCACCCGTAGAAAAAGAACACAAAGGACATGTCCTGCTGACAGCAGGTCAACAGAAACATCCCGGAGTATGACGAGCAACACAAATGTCAGTGCTTATATGGCTGTTTCTCATTAATAAGAAATATTGGATGGGGTGCTCCCCCTGCTCATGTTCCCTCTCTTGCTGTGTCTCTCTCTGTCAAATAAATAAATATCTTCTAAGAAAGAAGAGAAAGAAAGGTTGGGTGATATTTCCCAAGAACATCCACTTCTCATACTAATTTTTTTCCCCCACTAGAGCATTCCTCTGAGGCACAACACTGTTACTGCTGTTCCCTGCTATGACTTGGGATAAAGGGTACAACCTTCCCAGGGCAGTTTCCTCGACCACACAATGAGGAGAAAGACAACTGGCCTCTTAGGGTTGTTGTGAGGAACACCTAAGAGGCTTAGGACAGGGACTGCCCTTGGGAAATGGTTTCAGTATTAGCTGCTGTTGTTGTTCTATTATTACTATTCCCAGCACCGGCTCTCCTACTCCCGCTAGGACTATTATTACAACTCCCGCCAAGAATGCTGGAATGTAAAACTTAGGTCGGGTGTTTCAGAATGAAAGGGGGAACTGGAAAGGTCTGTGGTCAGATCAGCCTCAGGAGTAATCTTTCCTCAGGCTTTGCAATCTGTCTGGGAAGTTAGTATTTACTGTCACCGTGAATCAGTGAGTGTCTCAGGTGGGGGTACCACAGCACCTCCCCCCATCCACACCCCCACACACTTTCTGATACACCAGCACAAGATTCTTGTGCATCAGCTCCTTCAGTGAGCAGGGCTAAGCAAGGACCCAGGGATTACAGGGCGCCTGGGTGGCTCAGTCAGTTAAGCATCAGCCTTCAGGTCAGGTCGTGATCCCAGGGTCCTGGGATGGAGTCCCGCATAGGGCTCCCTCTCAGCAGGGAGACTGCATCTTCCTCTGCCTGCTGCTCCCCCTGCTCGTGAATGCACTCTCTGACAAATAAATAAATAAAATCTATTAAAATAAAAAAACAAAACCCTGATTTCAGGGGTTAGGTGTGAAAAAGGCAGTGGTGGCCCTGCTCCCTTGAGCCTTTCTGAAAATCCTACAAGGCCTGAAACTGCAGACCAGGAGCCAAAACCTCTCCAAACAGGCACCGTGAAGATTCAGACCAGAGGGTATAATGCGAGCCACCAGGGACATGAACGGATTTATCAAGGCTCAGCAGTCAGAAAGCGTTTCTTCTAAGATCACCTTTCCACCTACATACTCATTTCTTTCCTCTGAGTGTCTATTTTCCACAGTCCGTCAGTGCTCCCAATGCTTGGGGGTGTGGGCCAATTCATACTAACACCCTGTGTCTAAAGATTTGTCTCCAACCTTGAAGCTCTCAGTGTTTGTCAAAGAAAATAAGGATCATGTACTTCTGCGTCACCAGCTAGGTTCCTAAGATTTAGGAAACACCGAGACTACTCAGAATACCAGCAAGAAGGCAGGCTTGGTCACAAGTGAACAGCTCAAAGTTTCACTTAAAATTACACAGTATGCAACAAGAAAAATACCCATCTCTACTTGATTTCAGGCAAAAGGCAGAGGCATAATAAAACTGTACCAGCCCAGCAAGATGAGAACAAGAATGACAGCAGGTGGTCCTAACCTAGAGTCAGGAAGAAGATCTGCTTAGACACTTCATCCTCAAATTACCGTTTCTGAGCACCCTACTGTATGGTCTTTTTTTCTTCCCCATGTTTGCAGGAAATTATTTTAAATGAATATTCTTTGGGAAAACCCTAAAATCTGGCTTTTTAGGGAGTTTCCCCTCTTATTCGATACTAGTCACATTTCTTTATTTGTGCTTCTACTCAGTAGTATTGTTTGGTTCTCTCTCGTTACAAGGCTGGAAAGCCCTTGGGAACGCAGAAACAGATCTCCCAGACAAAAATGAGTTTTATGTGAGCTTTTTCAGACTCTTATCTGTGCCAATTAAGGAAAATAATCAATGAGCAAAATATTCTTAACATTGTTCTTTAATGGGGTACCTGGGTGGCTCAGTGGGTGAAAGCCTCTGCGGCTCAGGTCATGGTCTCAGGGTCCTGGGATGGAGCCCTGCATTGGGCTCTCTGCTCAGTGGGGAGCCTGCTTCCTCCTCTCTCTCTGCCTGCCTCTCCACCTACTTGTGATATCTGCCTATCGAATAAATAAACAAATGTTTTTAAAAAACCACATTGTTCTTTAAAATCATGGGACAGCTATAATCACATTGACAACAGTCTTCCTTTAAGTTTGAAATTAAGTGCATTTAATATTAATAGTATAATGGTACAAATATGCAATGAGAGCATATATTAAGTTATAGCAGTCTTTGCTTTTTTTGCCTTTTTTTTTTTTTTTTAGCTAAAATGATCTAGTGGATTTGCTGTTAAAAAAAAAATCTACAGAGGCAGGGGCAATAACTGGACTATTGTCTCTCAGGGTATAAAGAAGAGTCAATTTTGTAACCCTGAAACGGCATGCAGTCGTAACTTTACAACTTCAGTTTCAGCAGATAAGGAAACTGTGATCCTTAAGGAACTGCAGTCCTCAAAGATTTTTTGAAAGTTCCTTTTTATCTCTCTTTCCCCTCAATTTTATTTTTTTAAACAGGGAAGAACATGGAAGAACAAATCCTTTCTTCTTAAGACACTGTCTTTCCCAGTGGGGGAAGGAAGGGGCAGAATAAAGCGCAGTAACAGAAGCGCACTTGCATTCTTTAGAAACACACGTACATTACCTCAAACTAAAGCACACTTAACGTGAAAACAGACTATCCGTAGTGTTCCAAACTTTCAAATGTCACCCAATTTAACTACTCTTGCAGAACAATTTCACGCGGGGTTGCTTTGCTGACAATAATAAAGGTGAAACTGCTCTCTAGGTCTTTAATGAAACTAGAGAAGATACGCTATGGGCACTTACTGTTTTTCACTGAATTTCATTTTGTTACTATTAGCAATACTTCAGTGTCTTACAGGGCACACTCCACCGTCAGTGGGACTTACTCCAGAAGTAATCTCGGATTCCAAGGAATTACATTAAGAATAAAACAAGGACAAATCAAGAAGGGATTCAGTCCAGCTTGACCCACCTGTACACCCCGCCCACATCGACAGTTACTCCCGTAGTTTATAAGGCGTTCTAGAAAAACACCGGACTTTTCAAAGAGAAAATTACAATGATATTCGGTTCATTTTAACTAAGAGAAGTAGCCCCAAGGGAAAACTGCATCGGGCAATCACAAGGCTGTGAGGCACCACAGCTGCCTAGGGTTCAAGAAACCTACAATCAACCATGTATAAAATCACAGTTATGGGGGGTGGGGGGAGATGGGTGGGGACGACACAAAGAAAGGAATTCAGGGAAAGGAACTGAAAATGCTTCCAAACAAGTACAAACTACCAGTCCAACACACGCGTGCCATTTCATCCTGCCTGCATGTGCCTTTAATATTGTCAAACAATGCATATATTAGAAGGAGAATCCTAACCTCCAAACCTCCCCGGGAGCAACCAACTCACATTATTTTCTAAAAGAACACAGCAACAGCACAAATGCTGTGCTGACTATCATATCGCCAGGGAGTACAGAAAGAAAATCGAACATATGCAGCAGAAAGTTCAAAATGTTACTTACTAACCTGGTGCCCCTGGGAAAGTAGTCGCTTCATATTGCTCTACACAAAGAATCTTTACTATGAAACTAATCTCCAAAGCAGCTGATAGCCCAGAGGGGAGGAAGCAGGCTACCCAGGGAATCCACACAAGGAAAGCAGTTTGTTCCCAACTTGGCAACTTAAGTCATAGCCAAGCCCACAAAGCACTTCAGCCTATAAGCTTTAGTAATGAACTTGAAACCACTCCCCATATGTTAAATAGACACTGGGCTGCTGTGAGAATGAAAACCCACAATTGAGCAAAGGCTTCAGGCTTCATTTTGGAACTTGCTGCCTAAGAAAACCGTAATACACAAACTTAAAGAGAACACTCACTCCCTTCTCCCTCTTCGGATACTGTATCAAAGCGACTCATTGATTTTAAATAGGAGGAATACAGTCTCACACCGCACACCCCCTCCCCACCCCCACACCACCATTAAGGCCATGAAATGAATTTTACAATGTTGCCCAAGTGGTTAAGTGGTGGTGATAAGTACTACCATTTCATTTTACGTAAGAGGGACAAATGAAGTTACTATTTATGAGAGAATCAAAGTCACATACTGTTTTCAGGTGGGGGGTAGCATTAATTAAGCCTAAAATCTCATTAATTATTCTAAAGTCTAAAAATCTACTTAAGTTTGGGGCACCTGGGTGGCTCAGTGGGTTAAGCCTCTGCCTTCAGCTCAGGTCATGATCTCAGGGTTCTGGGATTGAGCCCCGCATCCGGCTCTCTGCTTGGCAGGGAGCCTGCTCCCCCCTCTCTCTGCTTGACTCTGCCTACTTGTGATCTCTCTCTCTCAAATAAATAAAAAATCTTTAAAAAAAAGAAGAAGAAGAAGATCTATTTCACAAAATGGTCAAGATTACCTAACTCTGTTGTTTCTTCTAAGCCAAAAGATCAGACCAAATTTTCAAGGAAAACTCGATTCACTGCCTGCCAAACAAGATTTACATGTATTGCAGGTAAAATCAAGTTACTCAAAACCTGTGAAACTTAAGCCATCAGCATATAAGCACAACAAGATCAGGCATGAAAAACCTGGAGACTCCCTGAGATCTCACACATGCCCCCACGTGCCTCCCCCACCCACTCCCAGGACAGGGTTCAACGGTTTCTCATGGGGTCACTTTAGAATGACAGGGTCAAGACAGTCACCTCAGTGAGAAAATGAGAGAAGAGGCTTAAGGCCTTAAAAAGGAGCCAGAACCCCACCTGGTGGCAAGACCAAGAAAACGCTGGAACAGTTAAACCTCAGGGGAAATACAACTCTGATGCTGGAAGAAAAGCAAACTAAAACAATAAAACTAAACAATAAAACTAAAAACAATACTAAAAAAGCAGAAAAGGATCCATTGGGAGTACATTAACGTCACACACAATGTGTGGTAAGGGTCATGGAAAGTTTTCTGCCCCCCCCCACGAGAGCAGAATATTTCCTGAGGATACAAAAACACTCATTCCAAAAAAAAAAAAAAAAAAGTAATTACCCTGAAAACCATCTCTTTCATGTGGATCTGGTCTATAAACATATACAAAGGTACAAAGGTTTACATTCCCGGAAAAACCCTCTGGTAAGTAATATTCATCTCTCCTTTACCCAAAAAGCTGTGATAAAACTGCCCGTGAGGTCAACATCATCTCTGAAATGGAAGAAATGTGGATAAACCTCAACTCAACCAGCTAAGTACTGGTGGGACAGTGTCCATCAATCAATATATATAAATATATATATTTATATATATAATATATTTTTATATATAATAATTATAATTATTATATATAAAACATGATAATTATATATTATATTTATATATAATTAACATATTATATATAAATATATAAAATATATTTATTTTATATAAATATAAAAATGTATATATTTATAAATATATAAAATATATTTAAAATAGATTTAAAAAATATTTAAGTTTTTACTACAAGAGTTTAAATGGTGGGCAAGGTTCTAAACTTGCTCACAAGTAGTAAATCATTTAAATCTCACCACTGTCTTCTTATACCAGTTTTACAGATGAGAAAACTAAGGCCCCTAAAGGGAAGTACCTTGCCAAACCGTGAGTGGTGGAACTGGGATGAGAACCCAAGCAGTTTAGCTCTGATGTAAATGCTCCTAACCACGTACTTTATTAATTCCGCCCTCCTGAGTGCACACCACTTGGGAAATCCTGCCAGACTCTGGTCAGACGCAAGGGAGGGGCAGATGGGAGAGAACTGTTCCGCGGACAGTCCTCACGATGGTGCAGAGTGGGAAAGGCTTCGCAGCCAAACAGGCACACAACGGAGACGGGGAGGCTTCATGGCAGGTAAGGGATCCCCAGCAGAGGGCACCCACATAGCCTTCCAAGGCAAAGAGGGAAATGGGCAACCATGCGGCCACTGGAGGGACCACAGGGAGCAGAAGAAAACGCAGCAAGGGCAGCAGGGGTCCTCTGATATCCATGTTACAGAGGCAAAGAGGCATCCAGAGAGTTTTAACCGGAGGGTTACCAGATATGCATGTTGGAAAGATAAGTAAGGAGCCAGGCCTTGTAGAGTGAGTAGAAATTAAGACTTTCCAGGTAAAGGAAGGGGCAGACCAGTGCTTTCCAAGGTACAAGCTTACACTTTCCCAAGCGTTACCAAGGAGGCCGGGGGCCCTAATGCTGGCAGCAGGGGTGCTCACTAGCTCTCTTGCGGAAGCTAGGTTCAGAGCCTGAGCCACACAGAGTTTGTTGAGGCCATCAGCAGAGCTGGGAAACGGGGAGAAGGAGGGGTAGCGGGGCCAAGCCCAGGAGCTGGACTTTGGAGGCGGAGCTGGAGGTCCCGCGGGCCAGCCAGGGTGGACGTGCAGGAGACAGAGGTCTGGAGCTCCAGTTCCTGGCCTGCATAGAAGGGACACAACTAGCAGACACTGCACAGAAAGGATGGAGGACTGCGGCTGGAGGGCAGCAGCAGGGCGCAAATGAGTCTGCCCCAGAGAGCACATGGCATAAGAGCAAAGGGAGAAGTTTTGAATTTTTTTTTAAGACTTATTATTTATTTTAGAGAGAGTGTGTGAGTAGTGGGGGGGGGGGGGTAAAGAGAGAGAAAATCCTGAAACAGGCTCCCTGCACGGAGCCCTACACAGTGCTGGAGCCCAGAACCCTGAGATTGTGACCTCAGCTGAAGTCAAGAGTTGGAGCTCACCCAAGTGAGCCGCCCAGGCACCCCAAGGGTGAGGTTTTAAGGCAAGGGGTTTCTGAAGATCTCGGACAGAATTCACGATGGGGATAGGGAAAATTTTCGTTTTAATTTTTACTAACCTCCAGCTGAACCTGAGCGTTCCCTTCCATTACAAATGTCGTCAACGATCCACAGTAAAAGTATCCATACCCGTGACTTGTCACAATAGAAATCAAAGGTGCCTTCATATCACATCACAGTTATTGTAAACAATTCAAAGTTTCATTTCCATGCATCAGTACATCAAAATTATAGTAGTTACTACACCTGCCACTAATTCTTATAGGAATGTGTTAATAAAGGATATATATTACACTAGTAGATAGTTTTTGGTATATGGGTAACTGTATATCAGTATAATTGGTTTCCTTTGTAATCCAATGCATTCTAACTTTATGCATTTAAGTTTAGGCATTTATTTTATGCATTAAACATTATTCTGAAAAGGAACTCATTAACTTCACTAGCATGCCAAAGGCACCCCACAGCGCACACACAAAAGTAAAGAACATCTTGGGGCACCTGGGTGGCTCAGTCAGTTAAGCATCCAACTCTTGATTTTGTCTCAGGTCATGATCTCAGGGTCATCAGATCAAGTCCCACTGTGGTGAGCTCCCCACTTGGCAGGGAGTCTGCTTAAGATTCTCTCCCTCAGACTCTTCTCCTGTGCATGTGCATGCTCTCTCTCTCTCTCTCCCTCACACACACACACACTTTCTTTCTAAAATCAAATAAATCTTATGGGACGCCTGGATGGCTCAGTTGGTTGGGTGGCTGCCTTCGGCTCAGGTCATGATCCCAGCGTCCCGGGATCGAGTCCCACATCGGGCTCCTTGTTCGGCAGGGAGCCTGCTTCTCCCTCTGCCTCTGCCTGCCACTCTGTCTGCCTGTGCTAGCTCTCTCTCTCTCTCACAAATAAATAAATAAAATCTTAAAAAAAAATAAAAAATAAAATCAAATAAATCTTAAAAAAAAAAAGGAAAGAACATCTATCTGATTTAAGGGGGAAAAGAAGAAAAACACAGGAAGGTATTTTTAAAAATCATTCAGAAAAGGGGCAACCTAGTATGAGATGATCCAGTATTCAAACCCAGTGGTCTGACCTGTGTTCCTCCACCAACTGCACACCCTAAAAATAGTATAAAAAATACTCCATCCCTTCATTTGTGTCAGCCAAGTGCTTTCACAAGTATCAGCTCATTTGCTCATCACAGAGATCCAGAGTAGGAAAGGTCAACCCCAAGGGCATGAAACTTCAGAGAGGTCACAACTCGGGAAGATCCCACTCCTGGGAGGGTGGGGATGAGAGGACACCGCATCTCCTGTCCTTGCTCTATGGGGCTGCAGCTGTGAGCCTCGAAGAAATGTGTGAAATCTATCCCTTTTAACAGATCAGCTCGAACCTGACCCAGAGAGATAGGAATAGAGAGTGCCAAGCCCAGCAAGAGGATCTTGCTTCCTTCCAGGCTTCCATCTACAGGCAAGGCTAACAATTTATTTGGATTCTTTGCTCCAAGCTCTTTTATTTTGTTCTCATTGGTGATCCAGGGTGAGTTACCAAATTTACAGTATTTCAACTATTTAATTTTCCTTTGGCTATAACCAGAACAGAAGCCTGTACTTAAGCAATTAGTTTGAAATTAGATAGACAAGCTAAAACAATGTGCTCTCTGTTCTCTCCTAGCTGTGCCCGCTAACTGGCGTTCATTATTTAATCTGTGACGCGTGTTGCCAGGGCTGCATTAGTAACAATGTGGCTTATTGTCTTCACATCCATTCTCTATTCTGCAACATTTGTCATGGCTCATATCTGTATTTTATTTATTTTGCTTCCTTCACAGGGTCATTTTCTTAACTGCTACAAATTGCTCTAAACTATATTCTAACTCCCCAAAAGGTAATGACATTTTGGAACTCAGTAATGAGAAGAAACTTAAGGTGCAAGGACAGACACCCTTTTAGATTACTACAAATTTACACGAAATTGTATCATTAAAGCAGATTTTATCTTATGGTTGACTAAATAAGCTATCTTTAATTTTTTCTTATAACCTGATCAATTCACAGATTACTTGGCATATTCTCATATTATGGCATGTAGTTCCTTTTTCACAATGGGGCTTTATATGACATGTAATATGGTCTTCTGAAAAAAAAAACCACACAAGTTGTCTATTTCTTAACATGTGTATTAAAACATAAATTATTATGCTTATTAATGGACCTTTAATTTCTAAGGTCCCTATTCCTTCTTTCCATAATAAGGACCCATAGTTAAAGTGGTTACTTGCCTTCTACTCACATTAGAATGGGAATTAGAGTGGGAATTAGAACGGGAATTCTTGTGGGTGAAAAGAGAAGTTCAAAATTGGTTTCCAGACCCTGGAAACAGAATAGAACCCTCCTGCTCTTGCCTCTCCATGCACACGTGGACATGTTGGATACACGGAGTCAGCATAGCCACCCACTGTATGTGTTGTGAAAGGTAGTATCCAGGCCACCTGCACGGGGGTTGAGGGGAGAAGGGACTGAAAGCAAGCCTGTGATGTCACCTCCTTCCCTAACCACCCAGAAGCACTCTCTGCCGTGCTTGCCCAATCTAAGTAGCTGGAAGGATTCCCGTGCCCTGGCAGTTCCTGTCGCCTGAAGCCACCTGCTCTTGTTCTTACCCTGTTTTCTTTACATTGCTCTCAGACAGCTTCCTCATTATACTTCTTCCACCAGCCACAAAGGTTTGGTCAATTTTTCACACCCCCTAATTCTTCCCCAATTCAGGTTTATGTCATTGCTCTACCTATGATGCTTTCCTCCGTCCCAACCAGTAAAAGACTAAAACACTCCCCAGCTTTTCCAGGGGCAACCCAAACCCACATCCTCTGCAAATCCTTCTCAAATCACCTGGGTTTAGGAAAAAAAAAAATCGTTTTTATTTATCATACCTAGAACAATCAGCAGCAAACGTGTTAGACAAATAATCATGCCTGATGAAGTTTCCACTGTTGTCTGGACTGCTTATTTAAATATCCTATGGCATTTAATTTTTCACAGTTATATCCGTTTCCTCCAACTAACTTACCAATAACAGCAGATCATAGGTTACATCTCTAAAATCAACCATTGTAGAAAGCGTACACCAGGCAAATTAATTTTACCTTATATAGCATTCATATGTATTTGCTGATTATGAGACTTAATTCATTTATATTATTAAATAGTAATTATAATAATAGCTATCACCACACTATCTTACTATACCCAATATTTTATGACATTCACATCTGCCCTATGAGGTAGATAACCATTATTTTGCCCATATCTCAGATGAAGAAAATGGGGCCACAAGGTTAATTTGTCCATAGTCATCCATTCTACATATATTTACTGAGCACCTCTTATGTGACAGGCATTGTTAACAGCATTTAATGATTCCAAGGAGAAATACCTTTCCTCAGGGAACTTGTATTCTATTGGGACAGACAGACTACCAACAAATACCAAGCCAGATAATGCTAAGTGCTAAGAAGAAAACCAAAGCAGGATGAGGGACTAAAGAGTGATCATCAGGTAGGAGGCACACTCCTGAGGTAGGGTAGTCAGAAAAAGTCTCTCTGGGGAGATGACACTTAAACAGAGACCTGAATGGAGTAGGGTAACAAGCTAGGTCATTATCTGGGGGAAAGGTCCGAGGCAGAAGAAACAAACAGCAGAAGCCCTGAGGTCAAAACAAGCTTGGAGTGTTCAAGAACCACAGAAACGTCAGTCCAGTCAGCACCCTCTGAAAGAGAGAGCAACAGAAGAGAATGAAGTCAGAGAGCCAACAGGGAGGTCTGATCATATAAAGCTCTGTAAACCATTGCACAGTTTTTTCCCCCAAAATATAACGGAAAAGCTCCAAAAGGTTTTTAATCAGGGGAGTGAAATACTGTGACATTTTAAAACATTACTCTAGTTGTACAGCTAAAGAACAGACCAAGAGAAAGCAGATTACGTAGAATCACAGTAAACCCCGTGGGAGATGTTGATAGCTTGGACTGAAATAACAGCTATGTAGAGAGATCTAAGGTATACTGTGAAGATAGAGCCAAGAGAATATTCTGATGAGGGTTGTTGGTCTTCTGTGTGGGATGTAAAAGAAAGATGTCAAGGAAAATTCCAAGACGGGCATATAAGCAACAGGGTAAAGTCCAAATACTGAACTGGAAACACAGTGGGTGGTGGAGAGTAAGGAAGAGCAGTATGTTTTAGAGGAAAATCAAGAGTTCCTTTTTGCATGGATTAAGTCCGATACATTTTTTTTAAGATTTTATCTATTTATTGAGAGAGAGAGAGAGCACATGCAAGTGGAGGGAGGAGGAGAAGGAAAGAGAGAGAGAATCTCAAGCAGACTCTGGTGTTGAGCACAGAGCCTGACACAGGGCTCAATCCCATGATCCTGAGATCATGACCTGAGCTGAAATCAAGAGTCCCTGATATACCTTTTAGAAACCCAAATAGGGATCAGTAGGATGTTGTATCTATAAGTCTGGGGTTTGGCTATATAAGGCCAGGATTCTGAACTGAGATATAAAATTGGGAATCACGTGGCTTTAAATAACGTATTTACACCATCTGACCTACTGTGAATGGACATAGCACAGGAGGTTAGGACCGGGGCTCAGGACCTTCTAACATCTAAATGTTAGGAAGAAGAGAAGGATATAGCAAAGGAGGCCAAAACAGAGCATATGGGAAGATGGGAAGAGAAGAGGGAAAGCATGATGAGATAAAAGCCAAGGGAAGAAAATGCTTCAAGTACAGAATGATCAGTTATGTCAAAGGCAGCTGAGAAATGAAGAGAGAAGAGACTGAACTTGCCATTGGATGCAGCAACATGGAGGTCACTGGTGATGAGAAAAGAGTGGTTTCAGGGGAACTGGGCACAAAAACCTAAATGGAGTGAGTTCAAATGAGAATGTGACTACAAGACATTGCTGAGAGAAATTAAAGATCTAAATAGTGGATATATCATATTCATGATTTAAAAAACTAAATATTGTTAAGATGTCAGTTTTCCACAAACTGATCTAACAGATTCAGCAATCCTAATCATAAACATCTCACTGGACTTTTCTTTAGAAATGGACAAGCTGATTCTAAAATGTGTATATACATGCAAATGACCTAGAATAGCCAAAACAATCATAAGAAAATAAGACCAAAGTTGGAGGGCTTATACTACCTGAATTTAAGGCTTTGACTAGTAAGTCTACAGTAACCAAGACAGTGTGATACTGACAAGGAATCAACAAACAGACCAATGAGACAGAACAGAGAGCTCTGGGACCGACCCACATTTATATGGCTATTTGAATTTTCACAAACCAACAGAAAAAGCCAATAAAGGAGGAAAGGATCTACAACTGAAGCTAAAACAACTAAATTCCTGTATGACAAAAATAAATAAATCTCAACCCAACCTTTTACCATATATAAAAATTAATTTTAGATGGATCAGAACCCTAAATGTAAATGCTAAAGCTATAAAGTTTTTAGATATGACACAGAAAGGAATAAACACAAAGGGAAAAAAAATTAGACTCCATCAAAGTTAAAAATTTCTGCTCATCAAAAAGACACCAGTAAGAGAATGAATAGGTAAATCACAGCCTGGAAGAAAACATATGTAAATATATGTAAATCATATATCTGACCAAGGACTACAGTTCAGGAAAAAGAGAGCAAAACATCTGATGGGAGACTTCACAGAAGATAAACTAATGATTGATAAGCACATGAAAAAAATGCTCAATGTTAATATTTATCAAAGAAATTTAAATAAAAAGCACGAGATATCACTACATACATAAGCACCAGAATGGAGAAAATCAAACGCTGGCAAGAAAGTAGAACAATCAGAATTCTGACAGACTGTTGGTCCAAGCGTAAAACAATTCAACCATTTTTTTAAAAGTTCTAGCAGTTTCTTATAGAACTAAACCACTTAACCAAATAATTTCACACCTAAGTGTTTAGTCAAGAGAAAAGAAAACACATATCCACAAAAAGACGCTGGTGTTTGTTCATGGCAGGTTTATCCATAATAGCCCAAACCAGAAAGAGCTCAGGCATCCATCAAGAAAACGAGAAACAACTGTGGCATAAACAATGGGATAATAATTAGCAATAGAATACCTAATGACGGAATGACACAGAGCAACAGAAAGGCATGAAATACACACGATATGGATGAATCTCCAAAATATTACGCTGGGTGAAAGAATTTACAAAAAAGTACATCCTGGAGCATGAGGGAACTTTCTGTGGTGATGGTCATATTCCATACCTTGATAAGGGTTTGGATTGCAGCTGTGGTATGTGCATTCATCATAACTCTGAGTGGTTCACTCCACATCCGTGCAGTTCAGTGTATATAAATTTTACCTCAAAAGAGAAAATGACTAAACAAATACTGACCTGCATTTAACTGGAGAGATTAGGACAGACTCTACTGATGCCTGCAACTTAGTTTAAAATGTATCCAAACATAAGATGTATTGATCAAAGGATAGGGGATGGACAGATGGCAAGATGTGCGTTAAAGCAAATTAAGACAAAACAGAATCTAGGTGGTGGTTTAAATTTAAAATTCTTTCAACTTTTCTGTAGGTTTGAAAATATTCATAATAAAATGCTGGGCAGGGGAGAGAGTAAAAGGTAAGGAATTGGAGGCAGTGAGAGCAGACAATTCACTCAAAAGAGTTTTGCTTTCTTTTTTTTTTTTTTTTTAAGATTTTGTATTTATTTACTTGACAGAGATCACAAGTAGGCAGAGGGGCAGGCAGAGAGAGAGGGGAGGAAGCAGGCTCCCCGCTGAGCAGAGAGCCCCATGTGGGGCTCGATCCCAGGACCCCGGGATCATGACCTGAGCCGAAGGCAGAGGCTTTAACCCAGGCGCCCAGGCGCCCCCAAAAGAGTTTTGCTTTAAAGAGGAACAGAGAGGGGTGCCTGGGTAGTGGTGTCCATTAAGCGCCCAACTCTTGGTTTCAGCTCAGGTCCTGATCTCAGGGTTGTGGGATCAAGCCCCGAGACAGGCTCCGCTCTCCGCCCGAAGTCTGCTTAAGACTCTTTCTCTCCCTCCCTCTGTGCCCCTCTCCTGCCCCCACCCTCTCTAAAATAAATAAATCTTAAAAAAAAAAAAAAAAGAGGAACAGAGAGGTAGGGCAAAGCTGGTGAGAGACAAAGGATTAAAAGGTTTATCTTTAAAGAAGAGACATATTACCGAGTGTTTGAATAGTAAGAATGACCCAGCAAAAAAGAGGAATGATGATGAAGCTAGTGGGGGGATCCTGTTTGGAAACCAAGTTCTGAACAGACAAGATCACAAGATGTGGTTGAACAGGGCTAAGGGGACCTCCCAGGAGCACACACAGCTCATTCACAGCAAAGAGCGGGCCTTTGGGGGACAGAATTATGTGTGAAGGCAGAAGGATTTGGCAGTGGGGAGACAAGGTGCTGCTCTTCTGACTGCTTCTAGTTTCCTAGTGAAGTAAACAGCAGAATCATTAGCAGAGAAAGAGAGAAGAGGAGATATTAGAGGGTTGAGCAAAGAGGCAAAGGTGTGAAATAGCTACTTGGGAGAGGGAAAGAATGAATTTACTGGGAAATGTGGTAGGATTGCCAGAAAGTGCTGAGTGTCACTGGAGAGGGTGGACTGGTCATTTTAATGTCATCAGAGGAGTGTGTGTGTGTGTGTGTGTGTGTGTGTGTTTCCCAGGTATACTCAGCTGTTTGGAAGAGAAGTGCAGAGTAATACCCGCACAAACCCGATTTTTGCCAGGATTGGGTTTTGCAGGAGAGAAAGGCAGAGGGAGGAGAGGGGCAACACAATGGACCATAGACAAAAAAGTGAGAAGGGGAAAGGCAGAACACAAGGGGCACTGATGGAAAGCAAAAAGGTAGCAGTCAAGGCCTAGAGGTGAAAATCAATCTGGGGATATCAGAAGTGAGCAGAAAAACTGGTAGAGGGTAGAGCTGGGATTTGAACCCGCATGTCTGACTCCTGTGTCCACTCTCCTAACTAACACTCTCCGTCAACTTCAGCCCTGTGGCCTCTATAATTCTCTGTGCTTGGACAGTGTATGAACCAGTTTGGTCTAAGACTCTTAGGGACTATTTGCCCTCATTTGCTGAAACATAGTTTCTATAGAAATGTTCTTTCTTTTCTTTTTAAGATTTTTATTTATTTGATAGAGATGACAAGTAGGCAGAGAGGCAGGCAGAGAGAGAAGAGGAAGCAGGTTCCCTGCTGAGCAGAGAGCCCGATGCGGGGCTCGATCCCAAAACCCTGGGATCGTGACCTGGGCCGAAGGCAGAGGCTTTAACCCACTGAGCCACCCAGGCACCACAGAAATGTTCTTTATTTTCATGGAATGGGAAATACAAGACAAAGAGTTGGTATGATTTTCCATCCCGACTATTGGCTGGGAGAGAAAAATTTATTCTCCTGTCTCTTAACACATGCCTTCTCGTCTAATATTTCCCACTCCTAAGGAGAATGAGTTGCTACTTGGAACAAAATAAATAGAACATTAGAAGGATTTGAAGAAACTAGACTCGAAGTAATTATTTCAAAAGAAGTTATTTTAAAAACATTTAAGCACTGGGGCACCTGAGTGACTCAGTTAAGTGTCTGACTCTTGCTTTCAGCTCAGGTCATGATCTCAGGGTTATGGGATGGAGCTTGGATCGGATTCCACACTCAGTGGGGAGTCTGCTAGGATTTCTCTCTCCCTCCCCCTCTGCAACTCCCCCTACTCACACTTGCACACTCTCTCTCAAATCAATAAACAAAATCTTTTTAAAAATTTAAGCATTAAGTCCCCTCACTCTCAAGGAGGAAAAAAAAAAAAGATGCCATAACTTTCAGGCATTCAGAATTTTAGATGGACTGCTAACTGGATATTTGAGAGACTAGATATTAAGGTCCCACACACTCACTAGCATTTAAGCACTACAGGGAAAAGTCCAGATTCCCTAGCCTGGCCTTCCGCTATTCAAGTCCAGCCTTTACCACCTCCCCTCCCCTGCACAAACATCATGTCCCAGGCAGGTGAACACCCCTTCCAACTACAAGACCCTCCAGCCTCACCTCTGATCTTCTATTCTTACTGCTCCCTCTACCCAGTCCACCCCTTCCACCTGCCCAGTCTCTGCCCATGCACATCCTCTCACCCTTCAGGTTCCAGCTCAAACACCGACTCCATGCCACACAGTGACCACAGTCCTCTGGGACAGCCAACACTCTACATTTGATCTCTTCAGATGTCTATCTAGTTGTATCTGTAGCACAGCTATTGGGTACTTATAGAATCTACCTCCTTCCCGAGAATCATCTAGTATCCCAACCTGGAACTCTCCATGATTTATCTTGTATTGGACTCTGAATGCCTCACACTGTGCCTGGCATAATAATTAACCAATAAACAGCTGTCGACAGTACAAGTAAACATTTCAGACTGGCTAATGAGGAAAAGTTCCACACAATGGTAGGTGTGTCTATTTTAAGCTCAGCATTCTGTGACTGATGGTAAGTTAACTCAGAGGTCCAGATTTTTGAGTCGTGGGCTATTGCCAAATCATCGTTCAAAAAGTTTACCCCAACTTAAATGCCCATCGCAAGGTTCTAACAATTTATGTATGTACCTCACCTGTATAATAGCATTGTCCGACAGATGCAACGCATGAACCATAAATGTGAACCACATATGTCATTTTAAATTTTCTAGCAGTCACGTTAAAAGGTAAAAGAAACAACTGAAAATAATTTAATGACATTTTATTTAACTGAATTTGTCCAAAAATACAAGGTAATTTCAACATCTGATTCGTATGAAAGTTATTAAGGAAATATTTTACATTTCTTTTGTACCCAATCTTTGAAATCCAATGCACATTTTACACTCAGAGCACACTTCAGTTTGGACTGGCCACATTTCCAGTGCTTTACAGCCACACATATCTGTACCAAACTGGACAGCACAGATCTGGAATGTCCTGAAGGACAGAGGCTGCTTCTTTCCAGCCCCATGGTCTCCACAGTGATTTCAGTACCACAAGCATGTAAACTCAAGTGTGTAAAAGGACCAAGTTGGCACAAGGCTTGCAGCATAAAGGGTTCAACAGCTGCCAGCTCCTGCTCCTTTACGTGCAACAGATGCTCAAGAAATGCCTCTGGGATTGAACTTCCCAGGTGGAAACGGTGCTACCCAATTGAGGCCATCAGGCTACTCCCCAAGGACCCTGTGACCCTAATGTGGTCTCATGGCACCTTTTCCTAGTATAAGAATATTTTACTCACCAACAAACTATCTGAACTACATGGAAATAATAGCTTCTTAAATGAATAGTATCCTGGTCTTCATCGGGCCCCCGTGAGTTTGGTTTCTAGCAAATGTCTAGGGTTCCCTGACCCCTGGTGAATTCATGAAAATGGATTTCTGGAGCTGCAAAGCTGAAGAAAATATTCAGGAAGCTAGAACCACGGAAGAGTCGATCTAAACTGGCAGGGCAGACCGACCTGACCCTGCGTTCCTGCATCAGGGGTTAGTAAAGCAACTGAGTGACCTAAGCAGTTATGCAGGTCTTGAATTATCAAGGAATTAGAATAGGGTAAACAAGTAAGAACCCTAAAAATAACCTAAAATAATTAAACACTATTTAAGAATTCAAAAGGCATTTCAGAATCTCTTAAGCATCAAAGCAACATTATCATCATACATTTATATTGGATGGCACCATAAAACTTGTTAATTTAAGCATTCATGTTGTCTGAGCTTCTGTGATATTTGATTACATACTCAAAATGCAAATGAACAAGTCTATTATATAGATATACACATAGATAACACATACATAAGACAAAGCTGGACCTGACAAAATTTCGACTAGAATAGGTATCAAGGGAATTTCCCTACCAATTCTGGGGTCAAGCGAATACATCATACAACACGTGCATTGCCTTGTGGTTATGTCTCCTGCTAATTCACTCCCTTTATTAGTAGGTCATCATTGCATTAAATCTTCTCTCCTCTGTCCACTCATCCTTTGTGCCCTGTATGTTCACCCACAGTACCCATGCAGTCATTCACCAAAAACATAGTTATGAGCGCACATCTCCAGCAGAATGCTAAGCCCCCAGTGCACAACAGAGAATGAGACAATGTGGTCTTGGGCCTGGGGAAGCTTACAGTTGAATTCTCACTGCTCATTCTGCTTTTCCATTGCTAGCCTCCCTCCGAGAAGCCCAAGGCTGCAGGCCAGGGCGGAGGTACCCACTAACAGGAATCTGGCTGGGGTTTTACCAACTCTGTACCATAAATCAGGCTGTCTGGTGAATTTCCCTCCTTCGAATGTGGTCATCTGTGTTCAACACAGACTGACTTTCCAAATTAGTTATGTTGAAATGGTTTTATCTGCACTGAGTATTTTCCCCCTTTTCTCATAAGATCAAACTACTTTCCATTGGTAATTCCTGCTGTTTGGGCTTTTTTTTCGTTTTTGTTTTTATTACATAAAAACCTGGGTGCCCCCAAGTGGCTAAAGCTTCTCTCACATTGACCAACCGTACAAAATGCAGCACCCCAGAAAAACCTCACAACCATAATATTAACCCAAGTGAATTTATACCCCAGGAAAGGAATCTAAAGTATATTTGCTTATGTTATAATTTATTTGATGTCAACATGCCTGGAAAATAAAATTAAGGACGTTTTCCCCTTTTTAATGTTCGTGGTATGGCATTCATGTTTGTGGTGTTTAACGTTCACCATGTGGTGTGTATCTGGGGGGGCAGTTCCAGGATAAACAAGGGGGGCTGATGATGTGGGCTGAGGGCAAACACCTCCTATGAAGCAGCAAATTCACTGTGCCTGGTTACTCATGTGGGAAAAGGGATGTTTTTTTCTCTAATTAGCTAATGAAATTCCGATAATACAAGAATTTGGGTTTAAAAAAAGAGAAAAAGATTTTTTTTTTTAGAAAACCTGTTATGACCATCAGTGTGAAGAACAAAAAGATCCTCTGTGCTTGTGAGTGCATCTGCACTTTCTTTTTGCAAGAACTCAAGGCAGGCAGGATACGTGGACCTGTAAACCGAGGAGATGCCTGATAGAAGCAGGAGGATCCGTTTACCGCCGCCGAGAAACCAGGCGGGGTCCACCGTCTACAGGGCCGGCCGGGGCGGTGGCAGGCATGAACTTTCCCGTCATGCCCAGGAGTCCCAGATCACTCACAGCTGAATTGATTCAGTCAGCACGTCAGTAAACCACACAGCTCGCCTCTGGTTTTCTAACAGCCCGTCGCTCATTAACGCCCCAAATGAAAACCAAAACCAACGGACAAAAACAACGCAGCAACAAATAGAACAGAACGACAAACTTCTATTATAGATTCTTTGGATTGTTAAAACACTTTTCACGTCCCCTGAACGCTGACTCAGGAAAGTACTGTCACAAACGACAACCAAACTCAGTTCAGGCCTAGACAAAATAGCTTTGACACTTTTGCTGACCTGGGGTCCTCCGGGTCTACAAAAACACGTCACCGCCGAAGACGCCCACACTCATTAGAATTCCGTTTCGATACTTCAACTGCCAAGTCCAGTGATCCGTCTGCGCTTAAATTCTCTGTGGCCGTTACAGGGGTTGGCTGGCATCCATTCATAAGACTGCTTGTTTGAATTTTCTCTCTCTGTTCCAGGACCTACCGAATTCCTACTCTCTGCTGGGCACTCTGCTAGGCACTGAGGATTCAAAAATGAGTAAGACAGTCCTCAAAAAGCTTGCAGACTCGGGGCGCCTGGGTGGCTCAGTGGGTTAAAGCCTCTGCCTTCGGCTCAGGTCATGATCTCAGGGTCCTGGGATTGAGCCCCGCATCGGACTCTCTGCTCAGGCGGGGAGACTGCTTCCTCCCTCTCTCTCTGCCTGCCTCTCTGCCTACTTGTGATCTCTGTCAAATAAATAAATAAAAATCTAAAAAAAAAAAAAAAAAAAAAAGCTTGCAGACTCATGGAGGAGGCAGTCTAGGCGTACCAACAACAAACATATACTGGGCCCCAGCACAGCTGTGCATGAAAGGAGGGGACAGAAGTGGTTCAGCATGCAGGACAATGGGTGGTCAGGAAGACTCCAGAACTGCATAGGATGTTTCTATGTAGAAGTGGACGAGGGAGGAAGGGCATCTTAGAGAGCCCAAAAGCTGCAAAGGACACGGTATATATTTGCTCTGGTAGTGAGACTCCTGGGCTGGGGCCAAGAGAGAGAGAGGGAGAGGATGTGTGTATGAAGCCACGTGACTGTCTCGTTGCAAAAGGTCTTGCTTTGGCCCAAATGTTTAAACATCTCCCCAAAACTCTTAGGCTGAAATCATAACCACCAAAGATAATGGACTTAGGAGACAGGACTTGGGGAAGTTCTTAAGTCCCACACTTTTAGATCCTTCATCTACGAGGCTACAAATCTTTATCAGCACTATGTACCAGACAAGGTACTAGACATGGTACTGGGGAGAAGGGCAGCAAATGAATCAAGACATCTGCTCTACCGGGGCCGGCATCGTGAACAGCAGCAGGGTCAGGGGGAGGCAGCAATGACGGACTTCCAACACAGAGCCCAGCAGAAACAGCAGAGCATGTGATGGAGGGCAGGGCTCTCCTTCCCAGAAACTGTCGGGGAAGGCCTCTCCAATAGATGATGATTAAGAAGAGAATAGGAAGTAAGGGAGGATGCAAACCACACTGCAGTGGAAACCCTTCAATTCCTAGCTCACTAACTGCAACAACATTCACTGCACTTCCCAGAACCTATGTCTGCTTCTTGGAAGACCCCAGTAACTCTGCTCCTATCCGCTCTTACACCAACCCCTAGGAAGACCTGGGTTTCTCATGGGATGCTCAGATGTGTTCTCCAGACCTGTGGTCCCTTCCCTCCTGCAAATCCACACTTCTGGGATCCCTACACATGGGGTCTTATAGCTCCTGCAGCTTCGTGCCTCCTGGGCTCGCAGGGATCTCACCAGTCCCTCCCCCTACCTGGCCACAAGGTTTCGACAAAGTCTCATTGGACACTAGCCCGACACCGAGGAAAGTTCGATAAATATTTGTTGAACAAATGAATGAAAGCCCTGATTCTGAATTACCCTGGAGGGAATAATATACCTAAATTTGGTAGAAAATTCCATAATGAAGGCCTTATGTGTAGTCTTTTCACAAAATTAAGCTCAACTGTTTGCAGCTCTGCCCTTACCAAGTCACCAACTTCTATTTTCAAGTGAATTGAAATCAGATAACAGAACTAAGTTTTCCTAACTCTTCACTGTCTTAAGATATTCACATCTATACTTAATACAAAAGAATACAGCAGTTCTGGGATTAGTGGTGATTAATTCAAAGCTTTGTGAATATACTAAAAATCACTGAATTCACATTAAAAAGGTGAACTTTATGGTGTGTCAGTCATATCTCAATAGAGATTAGAGCTCTCAATAGAGCCATTATTTTAAAAAAGACTATAGAGAACTCTTCCAATAAAAGATTACTGAGCATCTGAGTCGCATCAGGAAAAACAAATTAGTTGTAACCACAGGTTGGCTATAAACACAGGAGTTCAGCAAAAAACAAGAGAAACCTGTCAGAATCAAGAAGCTATCTGGCCTTTACAATAAAGAAAATTGTATGTTTTATTATTTATTTGTAAATTGTGTGCTACACATCCTTTACGTCAGGAAATATATGACAAACACGTATATGTACAGATACACATTTATTTTTCTGGAAAGTTGGTTGTTAAACATTTACCACATAAATCTGCATAAATCTGACTAGACAGTTCCTTTGTTTCAAATCCCTCCATAGCTCTTTTTTTTTTTAAGAGAGAGAGAGAGATTACAAGTAGGCAGAGCAGCAGGCAGAGAGGGAAGGAAGCAGGTCCCCCGCCGAGCAGAGAGCCCGATGCAGGGCTCGATCCCAGCACCCTGAGATCACGACCTGAGCCGAAGGCGAGGCTTAGCTCACTGAGCCACCCAGGCGCCCCCCTCCATAGCTCTCTTTATCCACCTCTTTTTATGCTCTGCTTCAGATCCTCTCAGACTCACCTCATACTCCTGCCATTGCGATGGCAGCCCGTCCCGTGAAGAATCTGGCCAGCTTCATATACGGACAGCCTGACAGGGCCTCTCCAGCCCAGGCTGCCCCACACTGCTTTGTGAGGTGCCCATGGGGACCCACCTGGCAGTCAGGTATGCCCAATCTGAAAAAGCAGAGCTGCCTCCAATCAGTGGGAGACGAGAAACAGATGAAAGCTTCTCCCTTCACTCCCTCCAGGTGAGCTGTGCTAAGAGACATTTCATAAGACTTCTCCTCAGATCCCCTGGAATCAAGCAAGCCAGTTCCTTGTTAATGGCCAACTCAATCATGCCTGCTTCCCAGTGGGACTCTCCCTGGGCCTTCACTCCGGCTCCCAGATGGCATTCCCTGGTAAACCACCTCACACGAGACTTTCCCA
Source organism: Mellivora capensis (assembly GCA_004024625.1). Classification (NCBI taxonomy): domain Eukaryota; kingdom Metazoa; phylum Chordata; class Mammalia; order Carnivora; family Mustelidae; genus Mellivora; species Mellivora capensis. The sequence continues at coordinate 67,469 of PISX010007057.1, forward strand.
TAGGATAGAGTCTACGCCCCTTATCTGAGCAGTAATGACCTTCTGAAACTGGGCCTCTAGCTAGCGTGTCATACCCTGGTCACAAAAGAATACGCATACTCTTTCCCATCCCTGTGGCTTTGTTTGCTCATCCCTGCGGCTTTGTTTGCTCATCCCTGCTCCCTGCTTATAATTCTGGGGTGTGCAGAGAGGTAGAAAGTTCTGTAATTTACTACAACCACAACCTTACAAATGAGGAAATTGAGGCCCAGAGTACAAAAGTCTGGCCCAAGGGGCTTAATGGCTAATTTAAGACAGAACTGAAAGCTCTCCTGGTTTTTATGAGCTTGTTTCTGGTTCCTAAAGTGTCCATGAATATCTATGTTCTAGTCCTGAAAGTCTACTGAATTATTCGTTTCCACTTTCAACCTCTCAAAATACATGGATGCCCGTTTCCCTCTAAACTAATACTTTTTATTGCCTGGGGCATTTTGTCTTCCACTAAAGAAACAGATAGTAATTGACTTTTACTCAGTGGTTCAATCCAGTTCCTCCAGCATTTGCTGGAAACATTATACAATCACTCATGATGAATGTAGTGAGGAGACAAAAATGAGTAAAACATGTCCTTTACTCCAAAGAAGTTTATAATCCAGTGGATTAAAGAGAGGGCTGTGCGGAAATCTATCAGTCTATGCTGTGATTGTTATAATGTTATTATAACAATTGTTGTAATTGTTATAATGGGAGAGCGAGCCAAAAAGATTTAAAATATCTATACTCTAGTTATTCAAAACATATATAAAGAAACACATGCAGAAGATGTCCACATGCATAGGATATAAAATAGGAGCAAGAACAAATCAACAGGGGCGCCTGGGTGGCTCAATGGGTTAAAGCCTCTGCTTTCGGCTCAGGTCATGATCCCAGGGTCCTGGGATGGAGCCCCACATCAGGCTCTCTGCTCCGTGGAGAGCCTGCTTCCTCCTCTCTCTCCCTGCCTGCCTCTCTTGCCTACTTGTAATCTCTGTCTGTCAAATAAATAAATAAAATCTTGAAAAAAAAAAAAAGAACAAGTCAACATACTTAGAAAACTAGAAGTTCAAAAAGAAAGCTATTTACAAATGTATTTTAAAGCCAATAATCATCCAGGATCAACCAATGAACAAATACATTAGTGCCTGTTACATACGTATCTGGTCCAGTGCCCTCCTAAAGAAACCAAGGTTCCACGGGTTCGTTTTCTTCTCCAATTTATTTCCCCCGAGGGATCCAGCCACTCCCATTCTTCCCCAACAACTCAGACTCAATCTCTCTTGACCTTTCCATCTCCCTCATCCCCAGGAGTCAATCAGCTCCCACATCTGTGGCTTCTTCGCAGATCCATCCCATAACTGTATCCTTCCCACCTCCACACTCCTCTTCAGTCAGGTCCCTGCATGGAGACTAGGCTGCCCAAATAATTCCTGAAGTCACAGTCTCTTCCCAAGCCATTCATCACAATGCTGGACTTCCTAAGCATGGCTCTGATCATGCTGATCCTTTGCTGCCAAAATCCCAAAAACCAAAAACATGTTTGGTTTAATTGCCGAGCTCTCTCATTCTCAGTCCCATCTGTTTCTGGTTGTTCCTTCCCCCACACCAACACTCAGTCCACCTAGGCTAGACTATCCTTGCTCCCACACTCATCCTGCACTCCCCCTCCCATCCAAAGATTGGGATGGTGCCATTCCCCAAAATGCCCTACCTGTCAAGGCTTTATCCACTTGCCAAGATCCTGCTGGACCTCTCCCTCTTCCATTAGGGCTTCCTAGATCTCCAGCTGTTCATTCATCTTTTGACCCACTTCCCCACACCCTGTATCCCACTGTGCATTACTTAAACTTACTTCACGGCATTTAATCTTTGAATTGTGGTTCCTGATGTGTCAGCTAAACCATTAGATCAGTGCTTCTCAAATCATGTCCCCACGCCAGCTGCATCAGCATCATCTGGGAACTTGTTAGAAATGCAAATTTCCCACCCAACCCAGAACTACTGAATCAGAAACTCTAGGGTGAGGCCCAGCACTCAGCTCTGATGAGCCCTCCAGGGGATTCTCTCACGCAGTGGGGTGTGAGAACCACTGACTGAGCCTGTAAATCCCCCGAGGGTAGTGGCTAGGACTAGGTTAATTCACACCAGCTTCCGAGGCAGGGCCTGCAACAGACAAGACTACTAGTGGAATTTCCGGAAATAAATTGCCCAGGGTCACACGAAGTCAGTTGAGGAGACAAAACCAGAATTCAGGTTACCATGAGTAGCAGACCAGAGTTCTTTCCAGCACGATCAGTCTCTAATGTTGACTGCGGGCCATTGAAGTTCATGTATAAGTGCCCATGTGTTGTAGGAAATGCACTTAAATTGCTTAAGGATGACAAACTGTGCAATTAACAAATCAGGTCATTTTCAGTCCCTAACTTCAAAAGGAGTTAGTGGAGCTGGTCCAGGAGGCTTACTTAGAGATGTCCTGCTTGTGTAAAGGGAGATCCTGCAAGACCTGAAGAATGACCAGCCACTGAACTTGTGTGCCTCGAAGTCTCTAAAGGACTATGGAAAAGTAAATTACGCTCACAGAATGGATTTAGAGGTGGACTCAGGAGGTTGCCTTTAAAAAAAAATACCATATTGTAGCTATAAATGCCTACTTATAAGTAAGCAGCTTTTGACCAAAACGTCTGCAAATATCTTAATAAAGTGGAAAAAGCTGGCGTTTACCGATGTGAATAAGTATCTAAATTTCTCACTTACTTATTTGGGCCTCCTATTTAAAACTGACTTAAGTTGGCTGAATTTTTTGAGAGTTTTTCTTTTTCTCCAAGTCTTTAGAATCTTAAAAGGCTTACTACTCCTCAAGCACGTTCTTCCTTACATTTTGTGATGGCTGTCATGGGAACCATTGCCTGGGAAAACTCATTTTGCGTTTTTCATGACTCATTAGTAAAATGATAGATAAATGGAAGGATCACTGATCCCTTAAATCATGAAACCTAAAGAAACTTTAAAGGGAAGGGAAAAGTGCTCAGGCTACTGGGTCTAGGTAACACTCACCCATACAGGAATAAGAGTGTCCTTCTGTTGTTTCATCAGCTGCAGCAGGAAAGTGGGCTTGGTAAGATCAAAGGGGACCAGTTCAATGCTGTGGGAGGCATTGCAAAACTAAAGCATGAGACTGAGCTCAGTAAATGACCATCACTTAAACATCCTTCACTGATGTAATTCTAAACTCATTTTTGCAATCTTAAGCAATGCATCTATATTTTGAAGAAAACCAAGCCTTTGTTTTGGGAAACAATGTCTTCCAAGCCTACCTACCCTCTGAGGAGAAGAGGTTCCAGGGTGGCTGGCAAGCCCAGAGGCTAATTTAGGGCTTGAAGACCTTCAGGTGAGGTTGGGGTGGGGGGGGTTACTATTCTCTCTGCCCTGGGCTGATGGAGTCCTGCATCAGCCTTTCTGCTCAGCAGGGAGTCTGCTTCTCCCTCTGCCTGCCTCTCTGCCTACTTGTGATCTCTCTCTCTGTCAAATAAATAAATAAAATCTTTTAAAAAATAAAAATAAATAAATAAAATAAAGAAGCCAGGACTTACCTGAAGCAATGCCTCTCCTTCCCTGCCCCAGACCCAGCTTGGCTTATGTGCTATGACAAAGAAAAAAAATTATATTCATTTCTGGTCATTCCTACTCACTGAATATATAGTCATTTTTTTAAAGATTTTATTTATTTATTTGACAAAGAGATCACAAGTAGGCAAAGCGGCAGGCAGAGGGAGGGGGGAAGCAGGCTACCTGCTGAGCGGAGAGCCCAATGAGAAGCTCGATCCCAAGACCCTGGGATCATGACCTGAGCCGAAGGCAAAGGCTTAACCCACTGAACCACCCAGGCATCCCTGGGTCTTTGGCATCTCTAGGTCCTTGGCCCTAAGAAATCACAGTGTAAGGTAATGTTTGCTGTATAGAAGTCATCAGATTAAAGGTCTATGATTTAGTGAATAAACAAACTAAATTAAGAAAAAAATTCTGGGTGGAATCAAAAGATAGTATTAATACAGGCACCAATTTGGTAAGAAAGAATGAGAATTAAATGTCTGATCTGGTTGTGTTAAAATCATTCTAATTACAGGCAATTAAGTGAGGTGCTTATCCTTTATCCTTAACCTGTGCTTAATTCTCATGCAATACAATGACTTCTCAACATGTTCTAAATTAATACCTTTATTCTTTATTGAACTGCAAAAGTCAACCCCTCGTGCCTGTCTAGCCAGATGTCAAGGTCCAGCTCTGGATCCTACTGGCAACTGATTCACAGGCCCGAGTTCATTTGGCCACTTACGGGGTTGGCCCTGCTGGAATGGGCCTTGAGGTCTCTGTAGCAGGACTGAGTCCTCAGTGGGGACATCAGAGCATAGGGCTGCATGGGCAGCCCACCGCACACTAAGCCATTAACCAATACGGGACTCAGAAACATCTCTCTGGCTCAAATAGCCAGGTCGTCTGGTCTCTGCATATAATAGCCCACAACTTTGATTTTTAAAAAGGAGACCTTGCCTGCGACTAAAACCACTCTCTAAAATATTTCTGTGTGTGAACTGGGACAGAAACAAGAATGCCTAAAAGCACTGAATTTTAGAACAAAATTAACTAATAAAATACAGAAGAAAATCTAGAACACTAAAAGATATAAAGGGAATGAAATATTTTTGGATGCTTTTCCTTTATTTTAAGCCAGGTCAACAGACAGGCGAAGACACGTTAGACTTTTAGATGCTTTAAAAAAAGGTGAGATATAAGTTTACATACAGTCTCTTTAACTTTATAATAGAGAAAAATATGGCACACTGGAGATTTGTCTTAAAACAGAAAGCGTGGAAGACTGGCGTGGGGGCTTCCGTAACAAGTCTACCATTCTCTCAGCAATAAGACACTATGCTGAGCAGTATTTTCAAAGTTTCCACTTAAGGAAAATCTAAAGAAAAAAAGATAGGAAGACCAAAAATTACTCTTAAGAGTTATTCAACTTCCTAAGGAGTTTCTAAAAGACAGATGCCTACAGGGGCACTTGGGTGGCTCAGGGGGTTAAGCATCTGACTCTTGGTTTCAGCTTAGGTCATGATCTCAGGGTCCCGAGTTCCAGCCCTGGGTCAGGCTCTGAGTTCTGCAGGGAGTCTGCTGGAGATTATCTCTCTCCCTCTACCTCTGCCCCTCCACCCATTTATGCTCTCTAAATAAATAAATAAATAAAATCTTTAAAAGACAGATGACTACAAATCTCCCTAGAGTTAATCTCAGCAATAATTTAAAATACTGAGTGCAAACTCAGTCTTACAAAAGGGGAAAAGACACCTTTTGACCTCTGCTCCCACTGAAATACTATTTTAAAGTATTTTTAAAAGATTTTATTTATTCATTTGATAGAGAAATCACAAGTAGGCAGAGAGGCAGGCAGAGAGAGAGGGGGAAGCAGGCTCCCTGCTGAGCAAAAAGCCCGATGCAGGGCTCAATCCCAGGACCCTGAAATCATGACCCAAGCCAAAGGCAGAGGCTTTAACCCACTGAGCCACCCAGGCGTCCCTGAAATACTTCTATTTTAACTTTATTCTTACAAAAATAAAGAAAAATCTAAGTGATAATTTCTTCTTTATTGTTCCAAATAAATAAATGCATAAAGAGGATATTTAAAGGGCAAACAAAGAGGTAAAGAGTTAAAAAAAAAACACAATAGTTTTCTAACATTTTTTAAATAACAGGAAGATTATTTGTTTGAATAAAATTCCTAAAAAGCCCAATATAAGTAAAAAACACAGTATTGGATTATATAATCCAAAGTAGAAGATAAATATCCATGTGTCCGTATAAATAAGTAATGGAATAACTAACTAACTAAATAAATAGGGATGGAAAGATAAATCTTCCATGCAGACACAATCTAAATAATTCATAGAGCTACTATCCTCTCTAGGAGGTAGAACATAACTGCTCATCACAACAGTATGTGATAGGGGCACCTGGGTGGCTCAGTGGGTTAAAGCCTCTGCCTTCAGCTCAGGTCATGATCTCAGCTTCCTGGGATCGAGCCCTGCATTGGGCTCTCTGCTCGACGGGGAGCCTGCTTCCCCCTCTCTCTCTGCCTGCCTCTCTGCCTACTTGTGATCTCTGTCTAATAAATAAATAAAATCTTAAAAATAAAAGTATGTGACATCTTTCCAAAGGGTACAGTATTGAAAAGAGGCAAATAAATAACTTGGCGATAGAGAACCCTAGCACTCCCTCAGCCAAGTGATCAAAATTACCATCAACAATAATACATCATGCTGATGATGCGTGCCCTTAATACAATGTGATGAGAATGGTATTTTACTGCCTGTGGTTTTCCTCTCAAAACCCATAATCCCAGTTTAATCAGGAGAAAAAAATCATAAAAATTATGACTGAACGGGATGCCTGGGTGGCTCAGTTGGTTAAGCGGCTGCCTTCGGCTCAGGTCATGATCCCAGGGTCCTGGGACCGGGTCCCATATCGGGCTCCTTGCTCGGCGGGGAGCCTGCTTCTCCCTCTGCCTCTGCCTGCCACTCTGTCTGCCTGTGCTCACTCATTCTCTCTCTCTCTGACAAATAAATAAATAAAATCTTTTAAAAAAGAAAATTATGACTGAGGGACATTCGACAAAATACCAGTACCCCTTTAAACAGTCAAGGTCATTGAAAACATGGGAAAGTCTGAGAAACAATCACAGGCAAGAGAAGCCCAAGCAGAGAGGACTACTAAATGTAGCATTGTATTCTGGATGGGCTACTGGAATAGAAAAAGGATACTAGGGAAAAGCTAAGGAAATCAGACTAAAGTACAGACTTTAGTTAATAATGCGTTAATATTGGTTCATTAATTCTAACAAATGTACCCTACCACTGTAAGATGTTAATAACAGAGGAAACCATAGCTTACCCATGTACACTATCTTTGCAACTTTTCTGTAAATCTAAAAAATTTATTGGGGTCCCTGGGGGCTCAGTCCATTGGGTGTCTACCGTTGGCTCAGGTTATGATCCCAGGGTCCTGGGATGGAGCACCAGGTCCAAGCTCCCTGCCTGGGGGGAGCCTGCTTCTCCCTCTGCTCCTCCCCCCACTCATGTTCTCTCTCTCCCTCAATCTCTTTCTCAAATAAATAAATAAGCAGAAAATCTTAAAAAAAAAATAAAAGAGGGGCGCCTGGGTGCCTCAGTGGGTTAAATCCTCTGCCTTCGGCTCAGGTCATGATCTCAGGGTCCTGGGATCGAGCCCCACATCGGGCTCTCTGCTCAGCGGGGAGCCTGCTTCCCCCTCTCTCTGCCTGACTCTCTGCCTACTTGTGATCTCTGTCTGTCAAATAAATAAATAAAATCTTTATAAAAAATAAATTTAAAAAATAAAAGATAAAAATATTTTTAAAAAGGCAAATATACTAAATTATGGGTTTTTAATGAGATGCTTTTGATGTATGTGGGGTTTAGCGAAGCCCTAGAACTCTGCTCTCGGCATCCCGATCCCACCCCAGTTCCAACTGCCCCTGAAACATGGAGCAGTTTGAAAACCACTACCTTGAAAAACTGGGACATATAATCGTTAACAAATGCCAGCCCCTTCCAGGCGGTGGGGCAGGCCTTAGCTGCACGACACAGTCCTGCCTTCGGCGGACTGATCAGCTTCGACTACAAGCCCCAGGCCGGCAGAACATATCTTACACGCATGTGCACTTGCTTAGCACTCGGTGGGCATCGAAGGACTGGGCTTCATAAACTGTCCAACTCCAGCATGAGCAGGAACCACCGCAAACACAGGGTGACGGCTTTCACTGTCAACCCAATTAGCCTTCTTGGCAATAGAGTCGCAAAAATTACCTCGCCGTTAGTCAAGCCTGTTCAGTGTCTTCCGGTGGGATCAGACATGGCAAACCTCACCAACATGCATATCTGTTCTCCTGGTGTCTTACAGAGTGATGCACACGCCCCAGTTCCCATCACCCTCCCTAAACTGTCCCTCGTAGCACTCAAAAGAAGAGGGGGAACAGGAGTTTCCCGAAATTGATTGGGTTTATTTTCCATTACTTTCATGCTGAATTGATCCCTTCTGTCACAGGTAATTCACCCCGAGGACAGATAGGTGCAGCTGAATCGACTCCTCATAAACTCTCCGAAAATGAAAGGTGACATTGACACAGGAAGCTACAAATTTTATTTCCCACGGGTCAACAGGGGCCCTTGCTCCAAATGGCAGTAACACTCGTCAATGAATCGTTGCCATGAACATGATAACATCTGCAGGGTCAAAAAAGAACAATTAGGAGAGCAGTTGAACTGTTCGGGAAACCAGGGTTCACACTAACATCATACACTCATAAAGCAATTGGGAGAGGCATTCGCTGAACAAGCAATTAGTGAGCACCTACTATGTGCCAGGCAAGTCCCTGCAGTCACAGAGCTTACATTCTTTTTTTTTTTTTTAAGATTTTATTTATGTATTTGACAGACAGAGATCACAAGTAGGCAGAGAGGCAGGCAGAGAGAGAGGGAAGCAGCCTTCCCACTGAGCAGAGAGCCCGATGTGGGGCTCAATCCCAGGACCCTGAGATCATGACCTGAGCCAAAGGCAGAGGCTTAACCCACTGAGCTACCCAGGTGCCCCACAGAGCTTACATTCTTGTGTAGGAAACTCAGTATTCAAGAAAAACAGACCAGAAGAAGAATTCAAACAGGGTAAGTGCTGGAATGAAAATAACACATAATGACAGGAGGGATGAGCTGGGAGGCAAAGCAATGCAGACTGAGTGGGGAAGCAGATCCCACCATCAGGGAAAGCCTTTCTAGGAAGGTAACATTTGAACTTTTTCTCATGACCTCAGTGTTAAAAAGATGCAAGCCATCCATGCTGGGACCTAGGACAAGGGCGTCCCAGGCAGAGGGAACAGTACCATCCATTCAAAGGCCCTATGGTGGAACCCAGCTTGGAGTGTTCCAGAAACAGAACCCTTCATATAAGCCCAAGAGATGGGCAGTGGCCACTGAGAAAGGTGAAAACTGAGGCAGTGTCTTCACATCTGTTCCTAGGAGCCCTGGGGTTCCAGCGCTGAGGGGCAGAGGATGCCAGGTGGTAGTCAGGGAGGGAATACTGGAGGAGGCAGCGGGCTCACTGTCGGCCATCTAGGAACTGTCAAGAACAGCTCTCCTTTTGGGTATTTACATAATGGGATTTTACAGAGGCGCTTCTTTAGAAAAGAGGTTCTTAGGGGTGGGGATGGAGAACAGAATGGTTCATGCCGATATGTATTATCCACAGCCTTACAAAGATAATGGTATCAGTGATGTCCTTCTCCCGTATAATGTGAAGCTGAAGAATGTCACAGGAAGGGTGTTTTTCTGACATACCATGAACTAGTTCACTCCTACCTGGAGAGTATACCCTGTTCTTCTTAATTCTAAATACATTTTAAAAACACACCTCTGTAACTACACTCATTGGTAAAGCACAATGAGTCATGCTTCTTCTATTAAATACTATACTGTTATTAAATGAATCAAGATTCCTCTATTATATGCCATGCTAGACTTATGGGTTAAGAAAAAATCAAATTTTCTAACTAATGTCAAAACATATACCCCAAAAGCATAATTATCAAAGGCAAACAGTTAAAACCAGATTTGCAGCCAGAAGTCTTCCCACTACTTCTCATCACTGGGGTCTCATAAAATCCCACTCTCATTCAAGATTTCCTCCCAGGCAAAATTCATTTCTCCCTCAGCCATATTCCCACAGAGCCACATGTCCATGTCTACTCTGGCAGCAATTCCAGTTTGCTTGGTTATTATTCATGGATGTCACTCATACACAATTTGGGAGAGAGACAGGAGGGCAATGTGTGAAAGAGGGGACCTAACATTTCCTGTGCCATTTCTATGCTCCAGGCTCATGTTAAACCCTTTCTATGCATTGTTTCCTGCAGTCTTCACCATAGTACTGTGAGACAGGTACAACTTTTATCCCTGTTTTACAGATGGAGAAACTAAGGCATAAAGAATTTTGAAGTTACTTGTCATAAACCACATGGTGGTAGAGTCCTCTAGATCTGAATGCAAGCTCCTTGGCCCAAGGCTGAGGTCCACAGTCATTATTTCTCCCAGTGGGGACTTTGTAGAGCCCAACTGTGCCTTACAAGTCTCACAGACCTACTTTGCTTAGTCAACGCCCCATCACCCTGCATTCCCAGCCCCAAGAGTAGCAGCTTGGTGTTGGGATTGAGGCAAGGTAGGAGTTGGGGTTAGAGTCTTTCTGCCATGTTCCTAATTTTGAAATATTTACCATCTATATATCCCAACAGGTGGGTTTTTCCTTAGGATAATGGAATTCTGGCTGGATTTCCCCTCTCCCTTTTCTGTTTTTGTTGTGGTGGTAGTGGTTCTTTTTGACATCACTATCATGTTAGTACCACAAATATACTTCCTCACCAAATCCTGTATCCTTACCTTCACTTCTACATTTTTATTCCAAACTGGAAGCAATGGTGAGATTTTTTTCAAAACAATGTCAGATTTTTTTCTTCAGTTTGCTATTTTTCCTACTGTTAGCCATTTTTGTCAAATCTCCCATAGTCACACCACCTCCCTTCCATACATCTGGAGCTGTTTTCCTGCTCCAAGCCATGGAACCCACATCCCAATCCATTGCTACCTCTCCAATCTCATTTCAAATGACTCTTTCATCAAAACTTGGGTAGAGAACATTACAGGGGAAAAGGCAAAAAAAAAAAAAAAATGAGTATAGATGATAAATCCCACAGACTGTTCACTCCATGTCTACAAATGTATTTGTAAGAATAGTTAAATGGCACAACAGAACAAATAATCAGTAAAACAGCCATAAAAAAATCTTCTTTTCTGGAAATATCTACATATTTTGAATAAATTGAATCACACCATCTTCCTTCATCCATTAAATGTACCTTTTCATTCAGCTCACAACTGTGGTTCACCAAAATGGACAGTGGAGACACAAAAATGTCAAAGAAAACAGTCTGTGGCCTCAAGAGCCTTCTCCTCTCACAGGGAAGGTGGATAATAAAGAAAACAATTGCAAACCTAGTGATTCCAATATCGAGCTCTGTATAAAATCTATGCACATGAAAATGATGTAAACAAAAATAGACTAGATGGGTAGGAAGATCCCAAGCAAGGGCCAAAGAGCCACCTGGTTGGTATCTCATTGCCCCCACCCTTTGTTGATTAGCAATGGTTTTAAACAACATTGAAGTCACTTCATGACAAACCAAAGGAAAAATAATTTTAACTCCATTTGGCATCTTGAAGGGCAGGAAGAGGTGACACACTAAAAAGCAGCCTTGCAGAAAGAACTGGTAAGGTTTTAGCCCTGTCTTCTCATTCTTTGCACCCTCTTCTGCTTCCTCCTCTCTCTGCATTTGTTTCTACCTCCCTGTCCACCACTTTTCTTTTCCCATGTTTATTCCTTATTCCCCCTCATTCAAACTTGGGGAAAAAAAAAAAATCACTGTTGAATACTGAACTTTGATGTCCCTGTTCTTAACATAAAGTTTGTCAGTTTATGCCCTTAGATGCGTCTCTCCCTCTCAACAAAAGGACCAACCAAATAAAGTTATTTTTATTTCCATGTTGCTCTTGGCTGATTTTCTTTTGGGCATCAGAGGTTTTCAAAAGTTTCGCTTTTGAAACTTTTGATCCCAAACTCAAGATCCAAAAAACTCCAAAAATGATTGAGTACAGAATAACGATTCTCTTTGTGCAGAGGGGAGCCCAGGGCCACAGGCATCAGCAACAACTGGGGAAGGAATCTGGGATCTGGAGCCCTAAGCAGCAAGACTTCCCATGGCCCACAGTTGGCCATAAGCTTCTCCTCTGTGCACCCCTGACATCACCCAGGACTTAATTGAGCAGATTAACTCCAGGATGGTCAAAATGATTATTAAAATACTAAAGCATTTCCCCCCGATTGGTAAATATCCCCCACCCCACCCCCCTGCAAAAAAAAAAGCATACAAATGACTAACAGACACATGAAAAAATGTTCATCATCATTAGCCATCAGGGAGATTCAACTCAAAACCACATTGAGAAACCACCTTACACCAGTCAGAATGGCCAAAATCAACAAGACAGTAGACAACAAGTGTTGAGAGGATGTGGAGAAAGGGGAACCTTCTCACACTGTTGGTGGGAATGCAAGATGGTGCAGCCACTTTGGAAAACAGTGTGGAGATTCCACAAGAAATTAAAAATAGAGCTACCCTATGACCCTGCAATTGCACTACTGGGTATTTACCCCAGAGATACAGATGTAGTGAAAAGAAGGGCCATCTGTACCCCAGTGTTCATAGCGGCAATGGCCACAGTTGCCAAACTGTGGAAAGAGCCAAGATGCCCTTCAACAGACGAACAGATACACATTGTGTATATGTGTCCATATACACAATGGAATATAATGCCTCCATCAGAAAGGATGAATACCCAATTTTTGTACCAACATGGATGGGACTGGAGAAGATTATGCTGAGTGAAATAAGTCAAGCAGACAAAGTCAATTATCATATAGTCTCACTTAGTTGTGAAGCATAAGGAATAACACAGAGGACATTGGGAGAAAGAGAGGAGAAGGGAGTTTGGGGAAATGGGAGGGGGAGACAAACCATGAGAGACTGTGGACTCTGAGAAACAAACTGAGGGTTTTGGAGGGGAGCGGGGGAGGGGGTTAGGTGAGACTGGTGGTGGGCATTAAGGAGGGCATGTATTGCATGGAGCAGAGCATGTGATGCATTAACAATGAGTCTTGGAACTCTGAAAAAAAACAAAATAAAGTTTAAAAAAAATAGAAAACTAAAAAACAAAACAAAACAAAACAAAAAACACGAAAAAACAAAAAACACTGTGGCCTTTCCAGACCTTCCCAGGATCTCTATCCCAACCTCCTCAATCAGGAGGTAAGGCTTAATTAGCCCAAAAGAAGTTTTCCAGGACCTTGCCTTGGAAATACAGGTCATAACCAAACTCCCCCTTAATTTCCTCTTCTGAACAATAAGGGAGTCAAACTGATTTTCTGATTTCAATTATGTCAAATTATTTCTCCCTAAGGACAAGGACAAGGACAAGTTAGGAATATCCCAACCTGAAAAAAGCTTCTTTGTTGGGAGGATGGAATCTCAAGTTATAGGGCACTGGTGATACACCTGTGCCCAGATTCTGGGTACAGGCCTCCAGAGATAGGACCCCAGGTCTGCCATATGCCAGCTGTAGGATCTCTCTGTGCTTCCAATCACCTCCTCTATAAAACAGAGATGATATTATTACCTCTTCGCCAGGATCATTTTGAGGATTAAATGTGTTCACATTTGTAAAATGCACAGAAATAATGCCTGGCACATGGTAAGCCCTACATAAATGTTGGTTAAATAAACCAATCCTTTTCCTCTGTCCTTGCGATGTTTGTTCAATAAATTCAAAAATTAAGAAAATTTCACAGCAGAAAGAGCAAAAAGAAACCCTGTGACACCACAAAACACTGACATACATACACTATGGTTGAATGACCCAGCACGAAACATCTGGGACCCAGATTTTACACTGCACTGTGAATTCAGGGAGACCAGCACGCTGGAATGCATTCCCACTGCAGCCAAAGATGTGATCTGTACAACTCTTTTTCTAATCAGGAAAGTCATGGGCTTATGAGAAATGTAGGTTACAAGTTTCTCATTTTCACTCTGCAGCAACACTTATCCACAGCCCAGCTGGAGAATACGTTTTATTGTGTGGTGCTAACACTTAAAGGATTGTAAACACACAACCAGGCCTGGCACAGGGACAGCTGTCTCCTGAACACAATGATTCAGACCAACTGTGAGTTAAAAGAGCCACATCTCTGTGCTGAGTCCTCTAGCAGCGATGTTTAGTAAATACCGGAGGGCAGAAGAAATTGCTATACCCAACAGCTAGCTTGGTCAAAACTGCTTCTACTTATGAAAAAGGTGCCATGATCTGAGCTCAGGCATCATTAGATACAATGCTACTACCCAGCTAAAGGAGACAGAAGTACTTGGATGTTCTGTGAGATATTAAGGGGAAGAAACGATCAAGAACAATAACTCCCTGCTGGACTCCTCCGGATTCCTCCCTCCCTTCCTCGCTCTGGAAGGCTAAACTTCACAATACTTTTATATGCAAATTTAAATAGCTCACCAGCTCACCCATATCTAGTAAAGTCATAGATCTTTCTTGATGGAGATAAGATTGACTAAACACAAACTGGCTGTGGCTTTTCACCTTTCCTCTTTAAAAGTGCATTTCTGTAAAGCTACGAGAAGGATCTCAAACTCTGCTTCACGAGAACACCAAAGCCTGCAGCACAATCATGGCCATCCAAATATTCTCAAAACCCTAGAAGAAAGACAGTGTTCTGTGGGTGGACAACGGGGATGGAAACACAATGAGAAGCACATAATGCGACTGAACTGTATGCTTACAAATGGTTAACGTGGCAAATTTTATGTGATGTATTTACCACAATAAATATAAAACAACTTTAAAAAACTCTGTAAGAGTTCAAGGTAAATGAATGTCACAATAAATTCTCATTAAGAAACCCACGCTTGGCCATCAGACAACTCCCAAGGAGCAGGGTCTCCCACTATCCCATTTTAAGTGAATCAACAAACCGAAATGAGCTTTATACAGCACTTATCACTGTGAGTAATAACTACTCTGACATCAGGGATAAACATGGTAAAACACACCTTCCTCAAATCCTTAACTATCCTGCTTCTTGTATGGACTGTGTTATACTGGATCCTGGAAAGGCACACTGGGAGTTCACACAATTAGCTGAAAGATCCACAAATGACATATAAACGCTGTAGACAAATTCAAGCTAAAAGCCCGTGTACAGATTCAGTTGTATGTGTCTTACAAAACATTTAATACTGAAAGATCTTTATTCAAACAGGCAATGTGTAAATGTGGTTTCTGTGAACAGTTCAAGCTGTCGATTCTTTTCATTCTTTAGGCTTTCCTCATACCGCCATTAATTAGCCCTTTTAACGAATCATAAAGGTCTCTGGGTACCTAGTCCCCCAAAAGCCCTCAGAAGGCCCACAAGGGGTTACCTCAACTGAAGTTGGCAGACCTGGCAGATAAGTTAATGGAACTCTCCATTCTGGGGAAAGACCTAGAGATTATCAAACACCGAAACAAACCATGTGGTCTTAAGCATCTACCTGCATCTAGTACTTCCCAGAGTAAGTAAAGAAGGCAATAAACCAAGACTTGGAGAAGCAGCAAATATAGGCGTGGCAATAGCTCCGGACTGATTGTACAAGGGCAGTTCTGAAGGGCGTCACAAGATCCTATCCAACGCTGGGAGCACCCCGCTCCTGGATCCGAGACTGAGGTCCCAAACACCTCGAGGTGAAGAGAGACAAACGAGCCCTTTAACCCACGCCCCGCTCCCGGCCCCCTTGCCCCACCCCAACGTCACCACCTCATGCGCCCACAGAGCAGCTGCGTGCCCACACACCCAGGGCCGCGCATCTGGAAGGCTGGGCTCTAAGCCTCCGAGCGCAGCACTTCCTGCTTGGTCCGGGATGCTGGTCCCCTAGCGCCGCCATCCCCGTCATCCCGGAGCTGGCCAGGACCCGGAGGCACCGGCCCCACTGCACAGGCGTGGCCCACGGTGCACCCCGAGGGCACGCCCCCATCTCCCCTGGAGCCCGCGCGCCTCTGCGCTCCAGGCAGCGCCCACCCGGGCGAAAGCGCGCCGAAGTTGGCCTGCGTCGACTACACGAGCCCTGGGCCCGAAGGCGCGCACTGGAGGCCCCCCGCCCCCAGGGAGGCTGGTCCCGCGGGGCCGTCCCGCGCTGGCGCCCGCCGCCGACGCCTCCGCCAAGGTCCCGTCCGAGCTGGGCGGGGAGCGGCCGGCTGCCCGGGGGCCGGCGGGAGGAGGGACGGAGGGCGAGGGCAGCGGAAACCAGACGCCCGCGGGAGCCTGGCGCGCCCTGCGGCCGCGCGGCTCCTACCTGTAGGACGAAGGCGGCCGCGGGCACCTGCGCGGTGACTGCGAAGTCTCCGGGCTCGGGTGCAGCTGGCACAGCTGGAGGCGCGGCGGAGGGGAGGGGGGAGGGCCTGAGAGGGGACCGCGCCGCGCCGCCGCCCGGAACTCGCCGCCCGGATTCGCCCCGGCCTGGCATGGGTGGGGCGAGGCGGTGCCGGGTCCGGGTGCGTCGCGGCGCAGGGTGGCCGCCCCCGCGGGCCAGGAGGGCTCCGTCCGCGGGGCCTGTGTCCTTGTTTCCGTTTCTTCTTCTCTGTCCTCGCCGAGTTACGTGACTCAACCGTGTCATCCTATGGAATGTTCACTAGTATTATTGTTACTACTTTCAGGACCTCTCAACCCACCAAGTGCCCAGGCACTGTTCCAGGATCTTTGCCTGTGTTATCCTCCCCTCGTCTACTGCAGCCAGGAGCCGCAAGGGGCCCACTCTGCAGGCAGGAAAACACGGTGGAAAAGGTGAAATTACTTGCTTGAATTGACAGAGTTAAGAAGTAGGAGGCTTGATGACATCACCTATAAGCCTTCTTCCAACTTCTCAGACTGGTGTTACTGCTAATTTATAGGTAAGGAAACTGGGGCCCAGAAAAGCGAAGTAACCAGCGTAAGGTCACACAAATTTAGAGAATACTGGAATTTGTGCCTCGATGTCTTTAAAACGCAAGCTAATTCAGAAATCTTAGCATAAAATAATAGGTTGGGAGTAAAACATGGAAAATTCCCATTCTGCCCATGGAACTGTACAAATACAGCAATTTTTAGGTTTTTAGTCCACCTAGAATAAAGTCTTAAGAGAAAGAGAACCTGTTGCCTTGTGGCTTGATGAGCAGGCCTTTTGGAGTATGGTTTTGACTATAAGCCAGCTCCAGCCTCATTACAGAATATTACATTCGGCCAAGGCCAAAGGAAGCAATCCCTCTACGTACAGCAAACTGTTAATAATGATGGCCACTTTAAAGCACTTAGTGGATATTGCACAGCTGAGACAGGCGGACTTACATAATGTCTTCCTGCAAACATGGAACTACATGAAATGAGAAATATAATATTCCAGTCCAGGGAAAGGAAGGGGGGTGGTGAAATTGCAGTCTGGAACTCTTTTTCCTGTAACCTATAGTTGCTCATCCCTCCCAAGACTACATTTTTTTCTCTTGAGCACATCTTTTCCTAATGATAGGAGAGTCACGCAGCCGTCACTCTTTCCTTGTTGACAGAAATGATTGATGTCTTTTACATCCTAGGATACTGGCAGATTTTTACAATTAAACACATGGCCCTCTGAGCAAACAGAGTATTGCCTAAGAAGAGTTTGGCTGGTGTAAGACAGGCATGTTACTGAAAGGCGGATACTCTTTCCTCCTCTTCTTTCTCAAGTTTTATTAGTCACAGATGATTTGGTAAGTATTCTACACACAGTTAACTGCATTCTTACAAGCTTGTCTTTAGAAATTAGAATGCTTTTGATTGAGAAGCAGCAGGCTATAAAAACTGCATCCCAAACCTAAAACAGTCGGTCTTTCTATTACCATGATTAAAAATATAATTATTTAAGTGCACTGCCAATAGTTGAATTTCTGCTTCCTTGTGCTAGAGGAATCAAATAGTAAAAGGCCGTTATGGACTGCCAAAGAGAAGTTTTAGATACGGTATGATTCTGTATGTAATTCTTTCTATTTTCCTGAATGATTTGGTGATTGTTGGTTGTTGCTGTTATTTTCCCAAATCTTGCCTATCTTCAGAGATATCAAGAAAAAAGTGACAGCAAAATCCTATTATATATGCATGTGGATACACATTTGACATTTTTATCAGACAAATGATATTCTAAATCCTCTTTAATTTCCATATTTTCTTCTCAGTATAAAAGAAATATATGCCCATTTTTATTAATTTCTACATTTTTATTTTACAAAAATAGAGAGTTTTGGAGATGACAGAAAACAAATACTTTCAATTAAAATTACTTCTAACCCCCCCCAAACATATCACCCCATTGTTAACATTTTGATGTATTCCTTTCTTGTTCATGTTCAAACCATAAACAAATTTTGAATATAAAATCAGCACCATGCTATACAAGTTAGATTCTTGCTTGTCTCACTGCTTCAGGATTTATAAGTAGAGTATTTTTTACTGTGACTAATTTTTTAAATATAATTTTTAATGGTTGAAAAATGTTCCAGCCATTTTTTAATCTATTTATCTATTGATGGCTTTGAGGATGTTCCAGACCTTTGGGCAGTTTACAAACATGCTAGAATGAACACTGTAAATACCAATCTTTGTTGAGTTCTCTAAATTCCTAGGAGAGACTCCTTAAAGTGGAACGATTGGGTCAACATTTATAAACATTTCAAAGCTCTGTGAGATATTGCAAAGATACCTTCCAATTATTAAGTATCATTTGCCTATATTAGAAAATGTGATGAATCAAAATCATATCTTGTTTTAATCAGCACTTAATAACAATAATGATGAACACTATTTTTTCATGTTTACTTTTTGTACTATTGACTGAGAATGATATATTAATGTCCATTGCCTGTTTTTTTATGTAATATTATTGCTTTTTTTGTTAATTTGCATTAATCTTTTAATAGAAACATTATTTATATGTACATACACATTACTTATAGAACAGTTTATAAAACATAATGATTACTAATACACATATTATTTATAGATTGCTCTATAAAATTTGCACACCAGTGTGGTCCCCCAGATTTTCCCTCATGATATTTCTTTATATGTAACATTGTTGCCCAAATCATCAACATCAGTTTGGGATGCCCAGCATCTATCATCTTTTAGAATAGTCCCATTTTCTCTTTTTCTTTTTTTCTTTAGCGAGAAAGGGAGGTGAAGCAGAGAGAATCTCAAGTCAGCTCCGTGCCCAGCATGGAGCCAGATGCAGGGCTTGAGGTCATGACCCTGAGATCATGACCTGAGCTGAAATCAAGAGTCGGGCACTTAACGGACTGAGCCACCCAGGCAATCCTGGTAGTTCCGTTTTCTTATAGAGGACCCTTTCCCAAATGTGTATAGTCTCAGCAAGAGAGCAGTTTGGGGCAGCAGTCTCTAAGGCAAAGGGCAGATCCTTTCTCTGACTCCCACCACCACTCCATTTACCCCAAAAGCCAAGTGGACGGAATCTCAAGGAATGAGGAAGCAAGCAGATGCTGTGTGGGGTAGGACTCACTGAGCAGAGATAGAAGCAGCTCCAGCAGAAGATTTGCCCTGACCAGGGCAACCCACTGAGAGACAGTTAGTTTCCTACTTCCTGATTTTTTTTTGTTTTTAACCTTCTGCACTTCCGTAGCATTTGCTGTCCCCAGCATTGCCTTAAGTCTATGGGCCCCAATGCTCTTTTCTTTCAGATAGCAAGCATCTGTGTGCATTGTTTGCCTCACTGACATAACCTATATGATTTCTGTGTCTTTCAGCCCACCTGAGAGTCCCCCGATTAGCAACCATTTACTCCATTTGTAAACATTTAATTATTAATGCTAATTAACTAACCACAGCACATAGCTACTCTAAAAACACAGAGTACGGGGGCTCCTGGGTGGCTCAGTGGGTTAAAGCCTCTGCCTTCGGCTCAGGTCATGATCTCAGGGTCCTGGGGTCGAGCCCCGCATCGGGCTCTCTGCTCAGCGGGGAGCCTGTCTCCCCCTCTCTCTCTGCCTGCCTCTCTGCCTACTTGTGATCTCTTTCTGTCAAATAAATAAAATCTTTAAAAAAAATAAAAATAGAAAAATAAGAACACAGAGTACGGAGGAAGGTATTTTATCCTTGACCACCTACTGACATAAATCAATTCAGCCATCATAACAGTGACAGAAAGATGAGAACAGTGTGGTTATCGAGACTTAAAATTTTTAAAAATGCATGACCCAAAGAGCTCAAGAGAGAATGAGGAACACAGTACATGTCACCAAGGTATGTCAAAGCTCCGTGTGTCTACATCTTCATCTTAGCTCTCTGTGGATCCTTCATGTTCTGTAATTTCTCCCAGCAATGTTCAGCTTGTGGGCTGTCTAGTGCATGACTCTTTAAAAAGGGGCCACCCTGGACACCTCAGCTCCAGCTGAAACACCTGAGATGAAGCTTCTCACTTGCCCTCAGCCAGTTCCTTTGAAGGATTTTCTTATCCAACAGTCATTAAATAAATCTAATAACTTTTTAAAAATATCTCTGTATCTTCCATGTTTACTTGCTGTTCAAAATTGTACTCATTGTCGGGCACCTGGGTGCCTCAATTGCTTAAGCGTCTGCCTTTGGCTCAGGTCATGATCCCAGGGTCCCCATCAGGCTCCCTGCCTAGCGGGGAGCCTGCTTCTCCCTCTCCTCCCCACTTGTGCTCTCTCCTGTTCTCTCTCTGTCGTTATCTCTGTCTCAAATAAATAAAATCTTTAAAAATAAATAAATAATAAATAAATAAATAGAATTCTACTCATTTTCATGGATTTGTACATATGTATAAGGTGTGATTATTAAATAAGAAAACATACAAAATAACTTAAAAGAGTGAATATTTGTTTAGAACAATACAAGTGTATGTCAACTGATGGCTGCAATTGTATTGAAGTAAACTATAAAAGCAGCTGTGCTCAGTTTCCCATAAAATCCAGAAATGGCACAGTTTGCCATTTTGGATCCATTTCTTGATCCCAAGAAAGTAATGGCTTTAGGAACCCATAATAAAGAAAAACAACCTTTTTTTTTTCCCAAAGCAGCTTTATCTAAATATACTAATGTATTTTTTGCTTTTAGACTTAACATCAAATACAAGTATTTCTCCATTCATTTGTCCTGAAAACCTACTATATTGCAGGTCCTGTTATAGGAGCCGAGGATACTGCCTGAACAGAACGGAAGACTCTGTCCTGTCTGTCTGAATGGAAGTCTGTCTGTAGGCAGACAGACCTGAAATATAGAGGAGATGCTGGTGCCGTGGAGGACTATAAACCAGGGTAAAGAAAAAAGCTTCGCTGGTGGGGTTGGGGGAGACAGGGAAGGCTTTCCGGATAAGGTTACTTTGGAGCAGAATGAAAGGAGCAAGTCTTGCGGATGCCTGAGGACAGATCATCTAGGCAGAGGGACTAAAGAGGTACAAAGGCCATGAGGTGGACGTGTGTTTGGTGTTTTCAAGGAAAGGGAAGGAGGCAACGGTGAACAGAGTGGCATGAGCAAGGAAAAAAGTAACAGACTGGAATCAGAGGGGCAACAGGGAGCCAGTCCCTAAAAGGAAGAAGTCTGAATTTAACGTCAGTTGATGTCGAAAGCTTCAGGCCTAAGAATGACATGCTCTGACTTCTGTTTCAGAAGGACCACCCGGACTGCTGCATGGAGAATAGATCCCATGGGGGTGAGGGTCGAAGCTTGAAGACACAGCAGCTGTCCAAGCAGGGGTGAACTTGAGCAAGAGTCGTGGAGGTGATAGAAGTAGTCAGATTCTGTATCTTGGTATAGGTAGGAGAGAAACCAATATTCAGAAAGCCAGATATTCAGGATGAGCCTTATTTGGCAAGGGCATCCGTTACTTTTCCCCGACAATAAAAAGTTCATGGGGAGATGAATTAGTGAAGCCATCAGTGGGGCCAATTAGTTTCATTCGTTTTGCACTTTTTATCTTCAGTGAAGCAAATGTTCTATTTGTTTGTGAAATGAAAGTTTGAGCTCTTAGAGTTTACCCCTGTAGAACTTAGTTCTACCACCTCTAGTCCCGTTCCTGTCCTGTACATATTCTTATTTCAAAATTACAGACAGATTTCTTTCCCGTCAAGTTCTTGACTCAGCCTTCACCTGAATAAACATACAACCAATTCAGCCTCTTCGTTGCTAACTGCAGTGCTGGTTGAAATCAGATATGACACCTTTAGTCTCAGAATCATCTAGCGTCAGACCCCCTTCTCCTCCATTATAATTAGCATTCTTTGCATTCTTTAAGAAAAATATTTCTGCAAACACTTGTTTGGTTTTATACTTTCCTAGTTCAGTTTAGATTTAGAAAGTTATGTCTGTCATACCAGCAAATGTTTTTGCTTAGAATAGAAATAGAAGGACTTGTTATAAAAGGTTTCTTTAATGATAGTAAGAAAGGCGAAACTTCCCAGGGTGAAAGCCACTTGGAGCCTGCCCATGTGTCTTCTAATCTTATAGAACCTCCAGAGAATTATCGAAGTGTTTTCTTGGTAAACATTTGCTAAAAGCTAAGGGGTTTGGGAAACATTGTCTCCCTGCATCATTTTTCATTTTCTAGGAGAAGTGCAATCCTAGGGATGGACACTCTAAATTGTTGCTGGCATAGGTTCTCACACTTGTACAGTCTGTTGAATCAGATGGGCACTTTCAAATTCATGTCTCTGGGTAGTTTGTAAGGCCAGTCTGGACACCCCTATGCTCACACCCCAGATAGAGCAAAAGCAGCTCTCAAAAACCTCTTAGCTCATACTTCAATTGAGCTCAGAGTGTTTCTGTGTAAAGACAAAGTGGAATGAATGAATGAATGGTTTCTTTATCAGGGACAATTTATTTGGCTTACATTTTAACTTTGGCTTACAAACCCTCTGCCCAAAGATGTAACTGCACTAT